>JANAVB010035820.1:18919741-19087440 GCA_029216955.1 Iris pallida | reverse complement strand
AATTGTTGGGCCGGGCCGAGCCATGTCCAGCCTACGCTTAAGATAAAGCGCAGTAAGCTGTTCTAGAGATAACAAGATAAGACTAAATGTGCTAACAATTCTATAAGTGAAGAGAATCATAAATGCTCCAAACACAAAAGTCGTCGTATATAGTGAAATATCCAGTACAAGAAACTGAATGTAAAACTGGATACATGTCCAGTTACAAATGGTATAGTCTAATACATGACTACACTAAATATCCCAAGCAGCTAAGCAAACTAGACGAGTCTCCCCACAGGAACATCCTCGTATGGCAAAACCGGGTCCTCGGCAGTGACTCCATAATACGATACACAGAGCAACTCCTCTTCAGTAAGTATACCTACAACGTTATCCTGTCAGGACGGGAGCAAGTACAACCTCTACAACTAAAGTACTGAACATATAATGAAAGAGATGTACAACAAGAAACATGGTGTGATAAGTCTATAAACAGGAAATACGGAAACATGGCCTCATGGTACAACTGGGATCATAGTATCATAGTAACATAGGGAACATGGCATATCATGGTTTAATTGGTTCTTTTTGGAAATGACAACATATAGTTTAAAAGTTTAAACCGTAGCATGTACGTGAATCGGTCAATAGGTAGCAGGATGTACTGCGGCACATATCTGGCATGCACATACGTGCACGAGCGGCATCGGTGTATATCCATACACAAACGCGAGATCAGAACATACGGCAAGGGTACATATAGGATGTCACCGAGCGCGGTAAATACATACGATAAGGGTCATGTTCACGTACAATACTAACAGTTCCCCCTTAACCCGTTATTTAAACATGTGAGAGATTCGAGAATGGTAAAAAACATGTGAATACTCAGAGCAGTCTAAAGCATAGTAAAACTTGTACTGAGAACCCGTAAGAAGCATGTGAAGGTATAAGAGCTGTACTAAACATGGCCGGTACTGAAAGTGATACAACTTGTGAAGACATAACTTGCTACCTCAAGGATCAGTCTTTTAACAGGGTTAATACATGTTCTAGCATTAAAAGACAGTAATTGAGTATGTAGATGTACTTGCCTCTAGCAAAACAAGCTGCGATAAAAGTGCTATAGATGTCCAGTAACTCGTCACTGTAGCAATAAATACAATAAACTTAGCTTTTACACTAAGCTAAAATACTAGATCGCTAAACTGGTGTGACACGACTTGTGACTGGGCACCTAGCCAAAATAATGACTTGGCATAGGAGACCAATGTGGGGTGACACACTATGTTAACTAACTTTCTAGGGTCTTTACACTAGTG
This sequence comes from Iris pallida, assembly GCA_029216955.1. Lineage (NCBI taxonomy): Eukaryota > Viridiplantae > Streptophyta > Magnoliopsida > Asparagales > Iridaceae > Iris > Iris pallida. Next base: position 19,086,136 of record JANAVB010035820.1, on the reverse strand, counting down.
AGGGATGGGGTTCAACACGACTAAAACTCCAAATAACACAAAAAGCTACAAGTCGTAATTAATCAATAAATAAATCAAAAGACTATTGTGTTCCAACAATTTTAGAGATAGACAAAAAGTCTAGTTTTGCATAAAACAAAGTACCAACACGATCCTTGCTAACTATAGAAATTTATTATAATTTTTCTGGAATTTATTCACCAGTACAAATATTTTATAAAAATCAGTTTTCCTAAGTATACAGAAAATGAGTTTTGGTTTCATATGCCAAACTAGTGGCAAAATAGTAATTTAAATACTACAAAAATTATACTAAATTAGCCAACTTAACAAAGTATCTAAAAACTATTTTTCCATAATTTTAGCAATACCCTGAGTATTTTTAGAAAATCATAAAACAGCTATGCACAATAATAATTAATTATCTGCGTATTTTGTCCATGTATATAATTTGAACCAAAGTTCAAATACAGGACCCAAGGCCATGAATCAAGTCCAATATGACTTGTACAGGTCTTGAATGTGTGAAAACACATTTGAGCCCAAATACCCATGCTAGGCTTGGACATCAAATGGTTGCAGTAATTTAAATACAATAAAATACAGTTTGGTAAAAGTACAAAATAATTATTAATATTTTAATAGGGCAAAGTTATGCATAGTGGAAAATATAAATACATGTGTTAAAAGTACATATATATTTGTAAAGAAAATACTTAATTTATAGAGTACAAATATACATGTTTAAATATATATACATATATAGGAAAAATACTTTAATAATAAAGTGTATATATATATATATTAATATATATATATATCAAGGTATATACATAAATATACACAAAATTTACTAATTATAAAATATATATACATATAAATATATAATACTGTAAAATACAGTATATACATATATTTATATAAACTAAAATATATATACATATATATATAAATATATATATATAAAAAGGAAAAAGAAAAGAAAAGAGAAAAGAAGACAGAAGGAAAGGGGGCTCGAACCCTGTTCAGCGGGGGGGGGGGGGGGGTTTCTAAACTGTGCGGGCTGGCCAGTAGGCCAGTCCGGCCCGATTGTTAGGATAGGGTTTTATTTAGTTTTATTTCTGATTAGGTGATATTAATAAATAAAAAAAAATATAAAACACAGTCCTGTGTCCTGACAGTTAGGGACACAGGAGTCTGTGTCTCATGCTTAGCACGACACGCACGCGTTTGATCTCGCGTGTCCAACCCTACCAGTAGGTTCGTCGTGTCCAAGCGAGTCTGTGTCCGTGCACACGAGACGTGAGTCGACACGAGCACAAAGAGACACGTACGTGTCCGGCGTCGTAGGGGGGGTTTCGATGGTGCTGACGGGCGGAGGAGACGTCGGGACGGCGGCGGAGTGGTGGCGCTGGACGCGGCTCGTCGAGGCGGACGCGATGGTGGTGGTGGTTGGCGACGACGTCTGCTGTGGAGGCGGCGCTGGGGGTCTCGCCGGAGTTAGGGTTAGGGTTTAGGTGTTCGTCGGGAAGAACGGGGTATTCGGTGGTCGTGGGGCTGATTTAGGGTTAGGGTTTGGTCGAGGGGGGTGAGGGGATCCTTTATAGGGGTTCGATGGCGGTGGGGGCAGCCGAGAAAGGCGGGGGCAAGCGGCGGCAAGTCGGTCGGGCAGGGGGTGAGAGCTGGAGGAGAGAGAGAGGGGGAGCTGTCGGTCGGGGGGGGGGGGGGTTTGGGTAGATTACAGGGAGGCCCCTAGACTTTAGGAAATTCTATTTAGGGTCCCTCCCTTAGTCAAATGCAAATTCTAATTTGCAAATTGACTCCCGCGAGTAAAGTTTGCAAAATATATTTGCAAAAGACAATTGGGTTATTGCAAAAAGTATTTAAAACAATTTTTAAATATTACAAACCTAATTTAAAACAATTTCTAAAATTGCAAAATGGTATTTTTTTATTTAAAACCCATTAAAAATTTATTTAAAAATTCTAGAAAATTTCCTAAAAATCATAATGAATATTTTAAGACTAAAATGACATTAAAAATTAATTAGCACTAATTAAAATGAATTTAAAAAATCAGGGGCTTACAAGTCTTCCCTCCTTGAAAAATTTCGTCCTCGAAATTTACAAGAATTGAAGACCCGACAATATTCTAACATAGCAAGCAATGCAACAAATGACTAAGGCTACGATCAAAACTAACCTCCTGAAACCTGTTCCGGCTCCGGCTCAAGGACTAGGCTATAAGTCTTCCCCTGGGGTCCCTTGGCTACTGGGCAGTCTCGAATCTGATGGATGACAGACCCACAAGCTAAACACTGACCCAACCTCTTCCTACAAACGAAAGCGTCATGGCCTACCTTCTTGCAGAAGGCACAAAAAGCTCCCTTCTGCTGCTGCTGTCGGGGTCCCGGGGCTCTAACTGGCTGGGTCGGGTGATGTGATGTAGGGGGATGGTAAGTCTGCTGGGGTGGCGTCGGTGCTCTCTGCTGGAAAGCCTGATGCTTGGACGATCCCTCATGGTGTACAGAAGCCGGCCTCTTGCTAGACAGAAGACGCTCCTCAATGCTCCGGGCTAACTCTAGGCTCTGGTAATAGTCAGTCGTACCGTTCGCCACTATAAGAATGCCAATGTCTGGAACTAGACCATGGCAAAACCTACGGGTCATCTCCTCTGGATCAGCAACCAGACTAGGAGCAAAACGGCTCAGGCGACTAAACTCTCCCGCATAGTCATCAACAGAACGGTTTCCCTGCTGGACGTTCTGGAATCGTAGCCCCATGGCTACTCTAGCAGCGGTCGAGAAGAACTTCTTCTTGAACTGGGTCTTGAACTGGTCCCAGGTGGCTCTACCTCTCGCGAACAACGGCTCATTCCTGAACCAGACTCCTGCTAAGTCTATCAGCAGAAATCCTGCTGCCTCGACCTGAAGGTCATCTGGCATCCTAACTCCCAGAAGCTTCCTCTCTACAGAATCTAGCCAGTCATCAGCTACTACTATGCCCTCAGTCCCTGAGAACTCCTTGGGATTCAGACCCATGAAGTCCTTGACCGTCCCCGCTTTCTGCCGTGGCTCTACTTGTGGTGGGACCGCGGGACGTCCCTCAGAACGCTCTATGCTCTGGCGGAGTAGGGTAGTCTGCTCCTGATGGGTTGTTAGGAACCCCTGGATCAGTGTGAGCAGCTGGTTCCCGTCGAGTGTGACGGAAGCCTGGGTGGGTATAGTGATAGGGGGTGGTGGAAGTATCGGGTCCTGCCGGGCCTGGGATGTGGAAGGTGGTATCTGGGTCTGTGGATCTGTGGAGTGGGGGAATGTAGTAGGTGGAGGTGTATTAGTCAACTGGTCAGCTGACTGGATATGGAGGGCCCCATTCTCGGGGGTGACATGCTGGGACGAACGAGTAAGCACCATCTAAATTACACATAAAAGACTTATAAGGACTTATTCAAAGTAAGCAATCATATGCAAGAAAATCTAATTTATAATAGCAAACATGTGATGTATTTCCTATGTTGCAATCCTAGCATTCCTCTAGGTGTACTAAGCGTCTTTTCTAATGTTGTCTAATTACCTTAAGTTCCTAATTGCAGGCATGCTTGGTACAATAACGTAACCAAACAGTTTAGTCGGGACCTTGCATGGGCCGCCAAAAAAATATGTCACGACCCGTTACCCAAATTGTTGGGCCGGGCCGAGCCATGTCCAGCCTACGCTTAAGATAAAGTGCAGTAAGCTGTTCTAGAGATAACAAGATAAGACTAAATGTGCTAACAATTCTATAAGTGAAGAAGAATCATAAATGCTCCAAACACAAAAGTCGTCGTATATAGTGAAATATCCAAGTACAAGTAACTGAAATGTAAAACTGGATACATGTCCAGTTACAAAATGGTATAGTCTAATACATGACTACACTAAATATCCCAAGCAGCTAAGCAAACTAGACGAGTCTCCCCACAGGAACATCCTCGTATGGCAAAACCGGGTCCTCGGCAGTGACTCCATAATACGAATCACAGAGCAACTCCTCTTCAGTAAGTATACCTACAACGTTATCCTGTCAGGACGGGAGCAAGTACAACCTCTACAACTAAAGTACTGAACATATAATGAAAGAGATGTACAACAAGAAACATGGTGTGATAAGTCTATAAACAGGAAATACTGGAAACATGGCCTCATGGTACAACTGGGATCATAGTATCATAGTAACATAAGGAACATGACATATCATGGTTTAATTGGTTCTTTTTTGAAATGACAACATATAGTTTAAAAGTTTAAAACCGTAGCATGTACGTGAATCGGTCAATAGGTAGCAGGATGTACTGCGGCACATATCTGGCATGCACATACGTGCACGAGCGGCATCGGTGTATATCCATACACAAACGCGAGATCAGAACATACGGCAAGGGTACATATAGGATGTCACCGAGCGCGGTAAATACATACGATAAGGGTCATGTTCACGTACAATACTAACAGTTCCCCCTTAACCCGTTATTTAAACATGTGAGAGATTCGAGAATGGTAAAAACATGTGAATACTCAGAGCAGTCTAAAGCATAGTAAAACTTGTACTGAGAACCCGTAAGAAGCATGTGAAGGTATAAGAGCTGTACTAAACATGGCCGGTACTGAAAGTGATACAACTTGTGAAGACATAACTTGCTACCTCAAGGATCAGTCTTTTAACAGGGTTAATACATGTTCTAGCATTAAAAGACAGTAATTGAGTATGTAGATGTACTTGCCTCTAGCAAAACAAGCTGCGATAAAAGTGCTATAGATGTCCAGTAACTCGTCACTGTAGCAATAAATACAATAAACTTAGCTTTTACACTAAGCTAAAATACTAGATCGCTAAACTGGTGTGACACGACTTGTGACTGGGCACCTAGCCAAAATAATGACTTGGCATAGGAGACCAATGTGGGGTGACACACTATGTTAACTAACTTTCTAGGGTCTTTACACTAGTGAGGGATGGGGTTCAACACGACTAAAACTCCAAATAACACAAAAAGCTACAAGTCGTAATTAATCAATAAATAAATCAAAAGACTATTGTGTTCCAACAATTTTAGAGATAGACAAAAAGTCTAGTTTTACATAAAACAAAGTACCAACACGATCCTTGCTAACTATAGAAATTTATTATAATTTTTCTGGAATTTATTCACCAGTACAAATATTTTATAAAAATCAGTTTTCCTAAGTATACAGAAAATGAGTTTTGGTTTCATATGCCAAACTAGTGGCAAAATAGTAATTTAAATACTACAAAAATTATACTAAATTAGCCAACTTAACAAAGTATCTAAAAACTATTTTTTCCATAATTTTAGCAATACCCTGAGTATTTTTAGAAAATCATAAAACAGCTATGCACAATAATAATTAATTATCTGCGTATTTTGTCCATGTATATAATTTGAACCAAAGTTCAAATACAGGACCCAAGGCCATGAATCAAGTCCAATATGACTTGTACAGGTCTTGAATGTGTGAAAACACATTTGAGCCCAAATACCCATGCTAGGCTTGGACATCAAATGGTTGCAGTAATTTAAATACAATAAAATACAGTTTGGTAAAAGTACAAAATAATTATTAATATTTTAATAGGGCAAAGTTATGCATAGTGGAAAATATAAATACATGTGTTAAAAGTACATATATATTTGTAAAGAAAATACTTAATTTATAGAGTACAAATATACATGTTTAAATATATATACATATATAGGAAAAATACTTTAATAATAAAGTGTATATATATATATATATATATATATTAATATATATATATATCAAGGTATATACATAAATATACACAAAATTTACTAATTATAAAATATATATACATATATATATAATACTGTAAAATACAGTATATACATATATTTATATAAACTAAATATATATACATATATATATAAATATATATATATAAAAAGGAAAAAGAAAAGAAAAGAAAAGAGAAAAGAAGACAGAAGGAAAGGGGGCTCGAACCCTGTTCAGCGGGGGGGGGGGGGGGGGGGGGGGGGGGGGGTTTCTAAACTGTGCGGGCTGGCCAGTAGGCCAGTCCGGCCCGATTGTTAGGATAGGGTTTTGTTTAGTTTTATTTCTGATTAGGTGATATTAATAAATAAAAAAAAATATAAAACACAGTCCTGTGTCCTGACAGTTAGGGACACAGGAGTCTGTGTCTCATGCTTAGCACGACACGCACGCGTTTGATCTCGCGTGTCCAACCCTACCAGTAGGTTCGTCGTGTCGAAGCGAGTCTGTGTCCGTGCACACGAGACGTGAGTCGACACGAGCACAAAGAGACACGTACGTGTCCGGCGTCGTAGGGGGGGTTTCGATGGTGCTGACGGGCGGAGGAGACGTCGGGACGGCGGCGGAGTGGTGGCGCTGGACGCGGCTCGTCGAGGCGGACGCGATGGTGGTGGTGGTTGGCGACGACGTCTGCTGTGGAGGCGGCGCTGGGGGTCTCGCCGGAGTTAGGGTTAGGGTTTAGGTGTTCGTCGGGGAAGAACGGGGTATTCGGTGGTCGTGGGGCTGATTTAGGGTTAGGGTTTGGTCGAGGGGGGTAAGGGGATCCTTTATAGGGGTTCGATGGCGGTGGGGGCAGCCGAGAAAGGCGGGGGCAGCGGCGGCAAGTCGGTCGGGCAGGGGGTGAGAGCTGGAGGAGAGAGAGAGGGGGAGCTGTCGGTCGGGGGGGGGGGGGGGGTTTGGGTAGATTACAGGGAGGCCCCTAGACTTTAGGAAATTCTATTTAGGTCCCTCCCTTAGTCAAATGCAAATTCTAATTTGCAAATTGACTCCCGCGAGTAAAGTTTGCAAAATATATTTGCAAAAGACAATTGGGTTATTGCAAAGAGTATTTAAAACAATTTTTAAATATTACAAACCTAATTTAAAACAATTTCTAAAATTGCAAAATGGTATTTTTTTATTTAAAACCCATTAAAAATTTATTTAAAAATTCTAGAAAATTTCCTAAAAATCATAATGAATATTTTAAGACTAAAAATGACATTAAAAATTAATTAGCACTAATTAAAAATGAATTTAAAAAATCAGGGGCTTACATATGCTAAAGTCATCATTTTGGCTAGGTGCCCAATCACAAGTCGTGTTGCACCAATTAGTGTCTTAGTATTTTAGCTTAGTGTAAAAACTAAGTTTATGTATTTATTTTTACAGTGACGAGTTACCAGACATCTATAGCACTTTTATCGCAGCTTGCTTTGCTAGAGGCAAGTACTTTCTACGAACTTTACATACTGCTATAACAATAAACTGCGATTTTACCAACCATGTTAAATGCTGATCCTTGGGGTAGCAAGTTAGAACTTTACATGTTGTACTACTTTCAGTCTCTGCTATGTTTAGGATACTTTTCATCTCTCACATGCTTAAATAACGGGTTAAGGGAAAACTGCTAGTAGTGTACGTGATCATGACCCCCTTCTCCGTATGTATTTACCGAGCACCGTTACATTCTATATGTATCTGTGTCGTATGTCTGGTCCCGCGTTTGTGTATGAATGTACACCGATGCCATTAAGTGTACGTATGTACACTTCAGAAAATTGATATGTACCACTGTACATCCTGATTACCTATTGACTGATCACTCACCTACTACAGTTTCAAACTTTAAAACAATAAATTATTGCCATGTAACAAAAACTGAATAAACATGATATGTCATTTCTTTTCATCACATGATCAATATTATATGTTTGTTAGATTCAGTACTTGCTCTCGTCCTGACAGGATAACGTTGTAGGTATTCTTACTGAGGAGGAGTTGCTCTGTGACTCATATTATGGAGATACTGCCGAGGACCAGGCTTTGCCTTACGAGGATGTTCCTGCGGGGAAACTCGTCTAGTTTGCGTAGTTGCTTGGGATATTTAGTGTAGTCATGTATTAGACTACGTCTTTTGTAACTGGACATGTATCCAGTTTTACATTTCAGACTTGTACTTGGACTTATTACTATATGAGACAACTTTTGTGTTTGGAGCATTTATGACTTTTATTCACTTATAGAACTGTTAGCACATTTAGTCTTATCTTGTTATTTCTAGAACAGCTTACTGCGCTTTATCTCAAGCGCAGGCTGGACATGACTCGGTCCGGCCCAACAATTTGGGTAACGGATCGTGACAGAGAGAGAGAGAGTGAAATTTGCAAATGAGAGTGAAATTTAGGGTTGGGGGGGGGGGGGGGGGGGGTGGGGGGGGGGGGGGGGGGGAGGGGGAGGTTGAGATAGGCCCATGAGTAGAAAAATATGATAGCCCCAGTAATTTTCCTTCAAATATAGGCTAGCCCCAATCCTGGCTAGCCCTGAACAAGTTTTAATGTGCCCTTATAAAAAAAATATTTTAGGCAAGTGTTATTGACATGGCAAAATTATTTAAATCACAAAAAAAATTTTCATATCCCACACGCACACACAATTGGAGGACTCTAACCTTGCTAGTCCCTCCGGATGTCCGCTCTAATACCACTAGGCTAGAGAGTTCGGACTTTAAATCGTAATTTTGACCGTTGGTAGAACTGCCAACTTCATTTTTGTAGGTCTAAAACTCTGAAGACATAAACATGTCTAGCATTGTCAATTTTTTTACGGTCCTCCGAAGGCATAAAATCTTTAGGCCTATCAAGTGGGGGTGAGAATTTGGTTTTAATCCAACCGAAAATTAACCGAAATTCTGAAAATATAAAACCGAAATCGAACCAAAATTAGCCAAAATTGAAATCGAACCAAAATTAACCAAAATCGAAACATAACCGAATAACCGATTCAGTTTATTCAGTTAGGCTATGTCTATTGATTAAATAATATTAAATTTTGTAATTTTATGTTGTATATTCAAAATGGCATACAAAGTTGGACTAGTTATTAAATTATCAAAATTTGACTTCAAAACAAATATATAGAATTGTTGTTTTCAAAGTATACACATTTGTAATCATAAAATATCTATATGATTGAGAGTATTTACATAATTTCATAAATCTTATTCTGTTTTTAGACTGAAACGGGAAGTCCGTTTGGATATGTTTTTTGAAATTTAGTTCTGAAAAGAGTTTTCTGAAAGTAAGTTATAAAGTTATTTTTTGAGTATAGAGATTTTGAGTTTGCGTTTGGTTACTTTCATTTGAAAAATAGGTTGAAAAAATAAAATAAATAAATATTATGTTTGGTAAAATATTTTTTAAATATGACCACAGCTGTGTCCAACCTTGTCTCTCTCAAAACTGTGTCCAACCGTTCTCGTCAACGAAAGTTCCCAAATATTGTCCTCGAGAGCCGAAAAAGCAGAAGTCAGACTCGAATAGCAAGTCGGACTCCGTCGAGGTCGTGGACGAGGTGGCGCCATGGCAAGTTGTCCAGAGCAGGGTCCGAGTCCAAGTCTGACAACATTACAATGAACTGTGTACCGAGCTCGAGGCCGCCAAGTCCATCGTCGACGAGTCATGGACCGAGCTCGAGGCAGCCAAGTCCACCGTCGACGAGCTAGGGTGACGTCGAGGAGGAGGAGAGGAGGAGGAGGAGGAGGGGAGAGGGAAGCGGTGGGGGAGTGGGAGGCGGTGGAGAGGAGGCACTAGAGGTGGAGAGTTGGGAGGAGCAGGTGGGGGTGGAGAGTTGGAGAGCAGAGAACACAAATGAGAGAGAGAGAGAGAGAGAGAGAGAGAGAGAGAAGGGGGGGGGGGGGGGGGGGGGAGGGCAGGATTTGGGAGAAGTTGATTTCAGAGAAAGTAGGGTTTGGAACTTCTCCAAAAACGAAGTTTTAAACGTGGGTATTTCAAAAAAAAATTCTAAATGTAATGTTCGGAATAGTGTATCCAAACGTGGTTTGGCCTATATCTGATGTTATAACTCAGAAATCTGAGTTATAAAGCGTAATGAAACGCATAGCATTTTCAAAATCGAAACAGAATCGATTTTTTTTCAAGCCGAACCGAATCTCTTTTCGGTTAGATTTTTTTTTTTTTTTTTTTTTTTTTTGGTGGAAAAACCCACGCGCGAACACACAATCGGAAAAGTGAACCTTGCCAACACCTTATTCGTTTAGGTTCGGTTCACCCCTAGATGCAGGAGCAACAGTGGGCAAAAATTAAATGATTAGTGTGTAATAACATGACCAACGTTGAGACTAGAGGATTAAAATTCATGCATGCCAAACACAGTACAAGACCTCCCCTGACAAACCAACATCAAATCAAACATGGCGTAGAGTCGTCATCACCTACATCGAGAAAGGATCTTTGTTCGATTCTAGGCCAAAATGACCAAACACGTAATAGCAATTAACGCAAGGCCACTCAAAAGTCTTGTAAACAAATATTCCAGATCCTCAGTGCAAGTTAGTCCGGATCATAACAAATACATATCTGATTTCTTGACAAGATAAGTAATCACATCTATTATTCAGTGGGACGGATTCATCACGTGACAGTGTGATGGTGAGCTGGTCCAATGATATAATAGCACGTGATAATATCAAAACCCCAAGAAACTGATCACACAATTGACAAATATAGGATTACCAAAAAATAGTAGGATATTACCATGTGTGGATTCACCATTTCATCACTGCCACGTGATGAATCCGCCAGCTGAATAACTTCTTCACAATCTAGTCAAACTAAATAATAACAAACACTCCTCACCAATACTAAAATATCATTATAAAACTGAAAATAGCAGGCTACCCAAAGGTGTATTAAATCATTGGGTATTCACGAACCATCTCACAAGAATCACAGGTACACAATTAAAAGCGAGTCGCAGTTAACACAATTAAACGCCAGGAGATCATAAAGTCTACAAAATCATCGGGGCATTAAGTCCTTACAGAAAAAAGAAAATGAAGCTTTAACCACATAGGAATAGTATTTGTGTAAGTAATATAAAAAAACAATCTGATACGACTCCAGATGCTTAAATTTCTCACTCAACCACAAAGGTTAATGTTAAAAGGCGTAACCAAATGGTACTCAGGTTCTAGGATTGGATGGGCTTGATCTTGAAGTGAAGCGATATGAGGAGAACACAAAGCATTGAGATCCTGCAACCATCATAGATTAAAATGAAAATGGTATCAGCAATAGCCTACCATAAGAAACAACTCAGTTCAGTTGACATAAAAACTTTAACCCTCTTGATCACTAACAATCATGTAGATCTTGATTGCAACGTGTCTTTCATACTACATAGCTTCGTTTGGATCGTGGAATCATGGTTGGAAAGGAAAGTCATTACTTTCCTAGTTTGGGTGCCAAAGGAATCAAGGAGGAAAGGAAAGTGATTCCCAATGGAAAGAAAATTAGAGGAAAAAAATGGGTCCATCCTTCCAAACAAGGATTCACTTTCCACCTTTAAAATATTCACTTACCCTTTCAATTTCCTTGGCATTTCCAAACACCGGAATTGTAATTCCCAAAGGAAAGGAAATAACAAGGAATTGATTTCCTCTCCTTTCCTTTCCTTTTGCTTTCCCAAAGGAAAAGTTCATGCTTGGCTCATATCAAGCAAGAGCCTACCGAACTACATAATATTGAAAGCCAGAAAACTATGATAGAGATGTTTACTCTAAAAAATGGGTCAAACAAACAGGAGTTAATAAGGACATGTTAGTATGCTGAACTCTGACCCATATTCCTACACTAGGAGTATGCACCAAGATCATTGCTCATGAGACTTTGTATTTAAGTCGCAGATAATATTTGCAACTCAAGAACTTTTAACCTATACATTGGAAGATGAAGAATTTCAGAGTCTTTGAAGCAACCAAAAAACAAAGTTTGAGTCACATGCATATAAGACATGGCACCAAGAGGAGAATATCAGCAAAGTTTCAAAAAATTTAACAGACTGCTATCAAGAGATCCCTTTATCCTTTTTCAATAAGCTTATATATTGCATCAGGAAATAAAATGAGAATTAAATCTTAAAGCAACCCTTTTGCAAGACTTATAAGAAATTAGATAACTGTAATTTGTGTTTCAGAAAATCCATCAGTGTAATATGTTAAACTCTCACGGGCACAGGTTTTACATGCCAATAGTTTTTTAACTCTAGCTTCCAACTGTCGCTTCATGTCTGATACATAATTTTCTTAAATGGTGAAAAAGGTTCAAGTATGGAGTAATGAAAGTTGGAAGCTAGAGTTAAAAATATTCCTCCAGAAACTCCCTAACTCTACTATCAGTAACTTCTAACTAATATGTTAAGAAGTATGGTCTTCAAAGAGAAACAGAGACCAACAAAGTTCCTCCAGAAACTACCAACTTAAAAAAACATAAAACTTGTGTTTCATCTCCTATTCTTGAACACCTTGTCAGCCTCGATGGCCAAAGATGCCAGCAATCTTTACCTAGATCCTTCACCAGCACCCAAGCCAAGGGTGGCAGCAGGAAGATGAAAGAGAAGAACTTATTGCGCTGTTTGCTTCTCAGATACTTATGTGTTAACCAAAACACTACAGTATCATATTAGAAGCCAACAGCGATTTAAGTCCATCCCTCTCATCTCAAGCAAACAGCACAAGCAATCTTTAGCCTTGATCCTTCCAGCAGCACTTAGGCCAAGAGTCTATGAAGCCGTAAGATGACATGATTCACTATAGGAATTGCATTGAACTCTATGACTACCAAAGATTGAAAAGAGGATACTTTAGGCCATTATATGGCGCGATCTACTCTGGCATTTTTTTTACAGTAAAGGGTTGATAGTTGCTTCAATTAATCTACTCAGTCAAGTGTCATGTGTGGACATAGTAAAAGTATATCATGAAAATTTAAGTATTCAGGTATTTTGATATCAAGAGGTCTAATAAATGATGCAGAACCCCAGGGCATTTAGAGTCAAAACAAACTGAAAACCCCACGAAAGCTAGGATGCCAAAAGCGAAACCCAGAGAAATCAAGTTTGGTATTTACCACAAAACAAGCCCAAACTATCCAACAAAGCTATGAGTTCAGCCACAATAATCAAAGCTACGAGCTTCAGAAAAGGTCAGTCATTCCTGTATGTCTTCAGTTACATTGGAATTAAACTTCTCTTGAATCTCTTGCTACAAATTACATATATAAAAAAATCTGTTATATAGTTAACAGATTAGTAATGCAGTTTTCTTGCTCAACATCTCACTAACTGGTCTTCTAAGTTTATGCAAGTGCATCTCTAATCAGCAATTTCCTTGGACTGGGACTAGGCACCACAGTTAAGGTCTACAACTGCTTCATATATAGTTCATTGAACCTTGTCAAATGAGAATTGAGAGAAACAAACTGAGGAAGTGTCAACTTTGTGGACCATATATGAAGATTCGGGGTACGTATGACGTGGCATTTGTCATAAGGGTTCATCAATTTGTAAGAGAGCAAAATTAGCCCTATGCCAACAATTCAAGTCATGTCCAGGAAAAGCCCAGATGAAGGAGAGTTGTTTCAGGTAGCTAACAACTATTGTAAAACTTTGTTGGATATTTCATGAAACTTAATGTTATAGGATACAAATGTAGTATCACTGTATGGAAACATCCCAATGGTACACCTTGTCGTTACGTTAAATGGGCAAGTGTGGCTAGTGGGAATTACATGTGCTTTGTATCAATACCCCCTCCGTGCAATGGCTATTGGTAATGCTAAAGGGAAGAAAGTTAAAGAGATGTTTGACAAAGCTCAATGAGGAAAAAAATCATATAGATGACTCCAAATTTTGGTATGTATGCTATTATGTTGTTGTCATTCAAACATACCTGCTAGGGGTGAGCATTCGGTTCAAACCGAACCGAATAACCGAAAATCGAATTGGACCGAAAACCGAATAAGCAAAACCAAAACCAAACTGAATTGGTCCATAACCAAATCAAACCGAACCGATTTAAATCGGTTCGGTTTTCGGTTTATTCAATTTTTTTGTTTATTTGCGCTTTTTTTGGTTAATATATATAGTAACTAAATATACCTAAATTTATTTAGTATATACCTATAGTATATACATATATATATATGTATATGTGTGTGTGTGTGTGTGTGTGTGTGTGCGCGCGCGCGCGCGCAAATGACCTCTAGCCTAGTGGTTAAGAGAGATGCATGCGGCCTAAGTGGCCGGAGTTCGAGCCCCAGTGGAGGCGAGTTCGCCACAATTACCCATTGCTTCAATATATATATATATATATATATATATATATATATATATATATATATTCTTATTCGGTTTTCGGTTTTGGACCGAAACCGAAACCGAAACCCAAAACCGAAACCGAAACCGAATAAGAAAATTTAGTATTTTCAAAACCGAAACCGAACCGAATTTTTTTAAACCGAACCGAATCTCTTATTCAGTTCGGTTCGGTTCGCTTTTCGGTCCAAAACCGAATAATGCTCACCCCTAATACCTGCTACCTAATTATGTTACATCCCGGGACTATTAAACAACAATTTCATGAGGCAATGAGAACCTATAGCTTCATTGTTAAAATAGATAAATGTTAACTTACAGAATAAATGAGCCAAGCATGAACATGAGATATAGGTTTGAAAAATAGATGATCTCCACTTAGAATGGCTCACTTGAGTAAAATGGGCAAACATCTTGGCCTGAAATAACTCAAATGGTTTCTGGTTAAATGGGACGAGGCCAACCAACCACTTGACAGTTACATCACAGGGGACAATAATATCATTGTAATCATAACAAGCATTTTGATGGTCATGGTCCCTTCTTAGCTAAATGAGTTTAAAATACACCAGCACAGAAGTTTAGTGAGTTGCTTCTGTATTAGTTGCCTGAGCTTAACTAGTGTAAGCAAATACAGCAGATTATCCTACCTGCCAACTAGCCTTCTAAGTTTATGGCAAGGTCCACATGTTGTGCATATTTAGAAACTTGAGACAAACTAATTGATAGTTGAACTCATTTTAATTATGAGAAGTAGGGGAAATTGGTCATTTCTGTACAGAGGTGTCTTTGAACTCTAGTCTTGCTTCATAGCTGAAACCATTTCGTAGCTTTGATGATGATGAATCAAGATGCGGAAAACAAACCATAATGATGTAGTCTAAGGTTCTACTAATATAGAAACTCACAAGTAGACTGACTTGCCCAAAAAATTCGAATTAGAATCAAATTACAACATAAAATTACAAGAGACATGAGGTTATAGTGTCATGAAATATTGAATAAGAAAAGCTTCATAGTTTTAACAGGTATGGCAAATGAAAATTTCACAATTTTATATTTAGAATCAGCACCTCCTAAATCACATAAAGAACCAGACACATCAACCTGTCCACATATGCACGGAATAAATCCACTAATAAGAGACGCATTAGAACGTCAGTGTCAAGTATTGTTACGTTGCCCTGGTAAAGAAATAGAGGATGTAGGCCGTCCTTCAACATCTGCAATCTATTCTTGCTAAGCTCCCATCGTCGAGAACCCTAGATTTCTTTATTCCCCCCTTCATTCTCTCAGTTCCTCCATCCACAAAAGTTCAAAATCAGTATTTCAACGAGTCTAGTACATGTTATAGAATGTTCTGCCTGCAATAGGAGACCCTGTCCAGAACCTCAACTCCTGACTTACCTTTCCCTTAACCCTTCACCCACCTCCGTTGTCGTCCCTCACAGAAGAAGATGCTCTACAATTTTATTCCATCAAAATTTTGGCACTTAAACTATTTTTGGTAAGGTTCTGATTAGACTTTTTTAAGAAACTGAAATTGGAATTGATTTAGAGGGCAACAAAGAAACAACTACACTTTGGATGTGGGGACTACTTTAAGGTTTAATATTATTGTTATTGTAGAGATGGTTGAGGAAATGCATACATATTGAGATATGGGATGCAGAAAAGAAAGAGATTTTAGGGATCTGGTAGAACTCAGGTTCTTATATTTGCAGCTAGAAACAATTAGCGAAGACAAGAGTGGTCTATTTCAAGATTCCATCAAGGGGATATTGTATGCTCATAGCTACGTCAACCGAGGTCTTAGTCAAATTAGCATGCAAAATCAGTTGTAACTGGTAGCATAAACATATGTGAACTTTTATCCTACTCCCGGACAATGATAAATTTCACTGCAGCACCTACAAGAAGTAATAAGGTCATGATCAGTTGCCTACTAAAGGTTATGTCCTCTCCTTACTCCTTACAAGATGAGATGAGTCCTCCATCTGTACCAAGTTGGCCTTCGTAGATAAGGCAAACCAGGCAATCTGTCAAGTCTTTACAAAAAAAAAATTGCATATCAGGAGTATCTAATGGTGTCCTCAACTTTTACCATAAGTACAAGGAGTAATGGTTCAAATGTAATATAACATTCAGATAGTTTTGCAACTCTCTTTCTTGACATCTATATTTATAAATTCGTAAAAGTACTTCCATACTTCTGAACCAAAAAGTAGAAGCAGGAGTATTAAGGAATCAATAGAAAAAGTCTATATACAACATGAAGAGAGTAAGTAGCCAATTCAGTAATATAAAATCATGAGAAGAGGAAAATGAGCAGTACGATAATAACATATACTACCAAATGAAAAGCTTAACCAGATTATAGTATCCAACTATACTATGATGGTTGCATTTGGTACGAGTTTTACAAAATTGCCGGAAGTTCTATATTCCTAGTAATAAAATTCTCAGGCATCAAATTCATGGAAATTTTATATTACTAAGTTTGGTGTTGATCTAATATTTTTGGGAATATAGAATAATGTAATATGACATTTTTGTTAAAAAGTTATATTTAATGACATGCATTTATAACCACACTATGATAGTCTAGTTGGTTAAAATATAATCAAATATTCTAGAGACCAAGGGTTCAAATGCCAACTAAGACATTATTTTAATTATCAACTTATTTTTAGATTTGTTATTTCATCAATGTTACCCAGTCTAAACCCGACTTAATTTAGAACCGCCCTGAACCCCATCCTAAAATTACTGGTATCCAAACCAACCCGGACCCGACTGCCAATGATTCAACTGGTATTCGACCCATATTCGGCTTAGTTGGACCCTGACCCAACTACCCCTAACTTGACCTAGACTAGGTAGGGACCTAAATCCAACCAAGATCCAAGCCGAACCCGAACTCACCTAACCCAAAACCGATACAAACCCACCTGAACATGATGGACCCAAACCAGATAAAAAATTGAACCATACCCGATACCAACCCGAACTTGAACTAGGTTGAACTAGACCCAACTCTGACTCGAAATTGACTAACAGGATCTGAACCGAACCCTAACCCTCACCAATCATAATTTTACTCATGAGAAATAAAAATACCCACCTATTTTGGAGGAAATAATTTTCCCACATTTGTGAGAATAGTATTATCATGAATCCAATACACCTTGGTAAAGTTATTTTCGACCATGAAACAATCATAGTAATTATTTTCCCATCCTTCGGTTTTCCGAGAATTAAGATATAGTCCCTCGTACAAAACGCATCCTAAGGTACAAGGGTAAAAAAAAAAATCTTATGAAAACCTAAGGGTGGGAAAATGATACCATGTTTGCTCCATGTTATAAAACTGTTTACACAAAAATAATTAATTTTCAGGAATAAAGTTTTTCCACAAATGTGGAAAATCAATTCCTTCCAAAATAGGAGGTATTCTTAGTTCCATGGGAATAGAGTAATTCTCGGGTTGATTTCCGTTAGATCTGTATTGAGTGCAATTCGGGATCGAGTCGGGGTACTCCCTCCAGAATAGTTGTCTAGTATCCTAACCAACTAGGCGTAGATCTTGATTACAAATGCAATACCACTATATATATCTTGATATAAATAAAGATTATTATATTATTGTACATAAATTATATATTTCGATAAATATTAAATCAATGCCGAACATAGTAATATAAAATTTTCATGAATTAAATGTTCGGATAATTTATTGCTAAGAATATATAATTTCGGGCAATATTGCAAACTTCGTACCAAACGCAACCTAAGAAACAACTACGAATTTGGACAGCTTTATTGAAACACAATATAAAGAAAGGAATGGATCCCCAAGTACACCTGCAACCCTCAACAACAAAAATCTATGCCATTGTCTATAGTGGCAAAGACAATAACTTCCATGGTTTTCTCTTTCTCTCTATTCCTCTTTTAATATGATTTTGATGTTTCTTAGAAAATAAAACCAACCTTTGTTTCTCTCACCCTTTGTGCAAGCAACCAATGGTCTATTAAATTTACTGACTTTAATCAACCTCATGAATGCTTGGATCTTTGTGTAAAGATTGAAAAATGAACTTTCCAACATGATTTTCTATTGTACTAAGGATCACACTATGAAAGAAAAGTGGTTGGATATAAGATCGATCAATTCTTAAGATAACTTCATGCACAACCAAACTCGGGGTAAACATAACATCCTCATCTAGAAGGGTGAGTGGTAAAAACAGTTCCAAGATAAACTTACTTGCTTTTAGAATCCTTTAGGCAGTGTTCGATTTGGTGGACAATGGGAGGAAGAAAAAGAAAATGAAAGTGTGTATGTAGAAACTAGAAAGTTGATACCATTTACATAGGATCAAGTTTCACATTCCTTAACTTCTCTGCAACCACATACAATCTTAAGCTAAGATGGGTCTAGTATTCCTCTATGCCAAGGTTATAATTGGTTAGGATGTTGCAAAATTTTATAATTGTGCAGGGATGAACAAAGGTAAATGGGACAGGAGGAACAAGTTATGAATGTGAACAACTTCATCAAGTGCTACGATCCTCTAAAGCATGTCTATTGTTAATAGGATATACTAGTAATGAGAATCCCGTATTCCTAACAAAAAGACAGTTGTCTTCGTAACATAACAACATGGCTTGTGTGTGTATTGTTGTGAACACGTATCAGGCACCACACATACACACTAATAGGGGTGTGCATTATTCGAATTTGGACATAACCATACCGAATAAAAGATTCAGTTCGGCTTGAAAAATCAGTTCGGTTTCGGTTTTTGGTCAAAAACCTAAAACCGAATTAAGACTTATGTAAATACCCTTAATTCTATGCATATTTTATGATTAAAATGTGTATTTTGTATATATTTTGAAAACAACAATTCTATGTGTGTGTTTTTAAGTCCTACTTTGGTAATTTAACAGCTAGCCCAACTTTGAAATACAACAATTGAATGTATAGAAATTGTATTTTTTTTTTAATATAATTTACTCACGATCCCAAATTTAGGTCTAGTCCATTAAACAATAAAAATAGTTCAACCGAATAAACCGAATCGATTACATCGGTACCATTATGGCTAATTTCGGTTCGGTTTCCGTTTAGCTTTTTATAATTTCGGGTTATTCGGTTTCGAGTGTTTCGGTTCGGTTGAAACCGAATAAACCGAACGCTCATCCCTACACACTAAGATAAACTAGGCTATCACAAAATGGGTGTCATGCCGGTGTTTATCGCGTCTATATATAGACCATGTCGTGCAACCTAGGATAACTTCGAGTACACCAAACTTTGGGTAAATTCAACAATGTCCATCAACAATATCAGCATTCGTAGAGCCGATAACAACAAACTTCACCTGAACTAGGTAGTAGAAGATGCGGAGGCCTTCGGGATCCTTGCTGCTCTGGACGTCGACGAGGGACCCGATCTTGGATGTGGTGAAGGAGATGTGCTCGTTCCCCATCACGATCTCCAGCTCCTGCCTACCCACCCTGTCCGGCTCCGGCCAGTTGTTGTCGTCCTCCTTCATAATCTACCAAAACTGCCATAATTAGTAACAAAAACCCTAGAAATAAGATTACCAAATCGGAAACCCTAACCCGGAGAGGAAAGACCCTACGAAGTAGCACCTCGCTGTCGGCGATGATCCTTCGGCACTCGCGGAGGGCGGCGGGGGTGAGGAAGACCTCCTTGCGGATCATGGTGTCGTTCTTGTAGTTGGAGTTGTTGGCGTACCGGAGCTTCCCGTCGGGACGGAACTCGAACTCCAGGAACTCGTGTCCGAACTTCCCCTTGTGTCCCACGTAGTACCGCAAGTAGAACTCCTGCTGCTGCTGCAAACCCTGCTCGTTCCCCGCCATTGCTTCGCTTGCCCTCCTCTCTCTAATTCGCTTTGTGATCACGACGCAGACTGGCTTAATATAAAGACAAATGTGCAAAAGATATAAAACTTTTCCTTTTCTTTTTTGCATATAACTCTCTCCAAATACCAAAAATATTATAAATGTGTGATTCTATTAATGTAGATCATGGTACTTGACTTGTAGGTTCCTTTACTTGGGGTCAAGCCAGGCCGACGTATGGTAAGTCAGACAAAACTTCGGACTTATATAATCTCTTTCTACTTAGGGCAAACCTAAGTTTAGCATGATCCCAACAGAGGTCGGAGTTGTGGGTGATTCTCTAGCCTACAATAAGAGTCAAGGGACGACCAAAACTAGCTTCGGATAGGACAAGCCACCCCCCTCCCACTCCAACCTAGTCGGCCCTGGGTCAAGCTTGTATTTTTTTTTAAAATACATTATAAGACGAAGTTTTTTTTACTAGAAAATTACGTACATAATAAAGAAGTATATAAATATTACGTAAAAAAGATACAATAGTCAATAGTAATGACGGTATGGACGCATGACACCATTTGATCATTTTTATATTTTTTATTAGGATGTATTCAAACTGTAAATAGCGTTGACGGTTTGGAGGTAATTTTTTTTTTTTAGACATGTAGTTGGAACCAGACAATTTGACTAATAATTAAGCAAACAAATAAAAAGTAACTCCATGTTACGTTGTCGATAAGTGACAGCACGCACAAGTAGAATATATTACTAATGTGAACAAAATACTAGATGCGACAGATCGTAGGAGCTTGATAAAGGGTCACCTCACCTCCCTAAGACTGCAAGAGATGAAATATATATCACACACACACTCCTTCACTCACTCACAGTCAGAAATACTTGTGTATGCAGGAGTTGAAAAAATCTAATTACCTCAATACCGCCAATACTATTGGCAGTCTTGCTGCCAAACTGGCTATGAAAAAAAAATCTAATTTTCTCTAGACCGTCAATACTATTGGCAGTTTCGCTGCCAAAATGCCAATGCTATTGGCGGTCTGAATACATCATAATTATAAAATAATAATTTAAAATATATCAAACCGCTACTATTGGCGCTCTTGCGCCCATACCTCAATTAGTATTGGCAATATATACGAGTGCATGCACTCATTAGTTTTTGTTTTTGGCGCCTTTGGAGCTGCTGACCGACAAGTTTTGTCATTCCTTCCCACTCAAAGCTTACTACAGAGTTACCCTCACATTCAATCGCTATCTTCTTGTATCCAACTTAAAGTTGCTCCTAAGTTTTCTAGCTCGGTAATTAGGATTTGTATTCGTGTCATTTGTTGGGAAAGAAACGCGAAAACCTTTCCCCAAACCGGAGAGTACCTGCGAGAGGACCGAGCAATACAACGCACGAACCCAAAAACAATCACACAAAAACAATCCACGCAGACACAGAGAATTTTTGACGTGGAGATCCTTGCGGGAAAAAAACCACGGGACGATCGGAGTCCAACCCTGAGAAGCCTCCACTAATGGAATAGAAGAATTACACCCTCTACAAACTCCTCCCGATCCAAATCGGATCCCCACAACACTCAGAGATAAGAACAATGATTACAAGGCTACGAAGAGCGAGAACGACGAGTAGAGATTACCCGAACACGATCTCCTTCGAATAGCGACCTTCAATCCTCCGTCTTCTTCTCCGAAGTTGTAATGGCACTCTTGCCTCCTTCCTCTCTCCAAAAGTTGTGTTACTTGCGATAATGATGCGTTATGAATTAGGGTTGAGAAAACTCATTATAACTCCCTAATCCCGCAGCAAACCTGGACCGTTGGATTAGATCCAATGATGAAAACTCATCCAGAAATCCGCTTCAGCCCCGACGACACAGAGTTCGGCCAGAACTCTGTGTGGGGCAACCAGCACCTACTCGCCAAACCCTGGAACGGCCAGACCGAGTTCGGCCCGTGTCACGACCCGCTACCCAAATTGTTGGGCCAGGCCGAGTCATGTCCAGCCTACGTTGAGATAAAACGTAGTAAGCTGTTCTAAAGACAACAGGATAAGACTAAATGTGCTAACAGTTCTATAAGTGAAGAAGAATCATAAATGCTCCAAACACAAAAGTCGTCGTATAGAGTAAAATGTCCAAGTACAAGTAAACTAAAATGTAAAACTGGATACATGTCCAGTTACAAAATGATGTAGTCTAATACATGTCTACTCTCAAAAAGTCTAAGTAAACAAAAGACAACTAGGCGAGGTTCCCTGCAGGAACATCCTCGTAAAGCAGAGCCGGGTCCTCGGCAGTAACTCCATAGTATGAGTCGCAGAGTAACTCCTTCTCAGTAAGGACACCTACAACGTTATCCTGTCAGGACGGGAGCAAGCACTAAATCTAGCAAACTAGCATATGAAACATGGAAATGAACATGAGAATGAACATGTGAGAAATAACTGGAAAGCATGGCATCACATAGTCTATCATGGCAAGGACACATATGTCATAGAGACAGATGTATATGTAATGTTTAAAACTGTAGCAGGTACGTGATCGGTCAATAGATGTACAATGTGCTGGGGGCACATAATGAAATGTACTTCCGTACAAGTGAAATGGCGACAGATGTACATACGTACAAATCCGCGTTGAGATAAAGCATACGACAAGGTATACATATAAAATGTCAACCTTGCTCGGTACATACGTACGGGAGAAGGGGGCATAATCACGTACACTACTAACAGTTTCCCCATAACCCATATTCTAATCATGTGAGAGATACATCAAGACTGTTCTAAGTATGGTAGTAACTGAAAGTACAACATGTAGAGATTCTAACTTGCTACCCCAAGGATCAGCATTTAACATGGTGGGATTTGCAGTTCATTTATGTGACAATATGTAAAGTTCGTAGAAAGTACTTGCCTCTAGCAAAGCAAAATAAAACAAGCTGCGATAACAATGCTATGGATGTCTGGTAGCTCGTCACTGTAGAAGTAAATGCAACAACTTAGTTTTTCACTAAGCTAAGACACTAGGACACTAATTTGTGAAACATGACTTGTGACTGGGCACCTAGCCAAAATGATGACTTGGCATAGGAGACCAATGTGGGGTGACACACTATGTTAACTAACTTTCTAGGGTCTTTATACTAGTGAGGGATGGGGTTCAACACGACTAAAACTCCAAATAACACAAAAAGCTACAAGTCGTAATTAATCAATAAATAAATCAAAAGATCATTGTGTTCTAACAATTTTTGAGATAGGCAAAAAGCCTAGTTTTTCTTAAAGTAAAGTACTAAAGTGATCCTTGTTAATCATAGAAATTTATTATAATTTTTTTGGAATTTATTAACCAGTACAAATATTTTATAAAAATCAGTTTTTCTAGGTATACAGAAAGTGAGTTTTGATTTCATATGCCAAACTAGTGGCAAAACAGTAAATTAAATACTACAAAAATTATACTGAATTAGCTAACTTAACAAAGTATCTAAAAACTATTTTTCCATAATTTTAGCAATACTTTAAGTATTTTTAGAAAATCAAAAACAGCAATGCACACAATAATTAATTATCTGCGTATTTTGTCCATGTATATAATTTGAACCAAAGTTCAAATACAGGACCCAAGGCCATGAATCAAGTCCAATATGACTTGTACAGGTCTTGAATGTGTGAAAATATATTTGAGCCCAAATACCCATGCTAGGCTTGGACACCAAATGGTTGCAGTAATTTAAATACACTAAAAATACAATTTGGTAATAGTGCAAAATAAATATTAATATTTTAATAAGGTAAAGTCATGCATAGTGAAAATATGCATACATATGTTTTAAAAGTACATATATATATATGTAAGGAAAAATACTTAATTTTATAAGGCATATATATGTATATAATTATTGTATACATATATATATGTATATATATAATAATATATATACATCTAAAAATATATACATATATACACATATGTATATAAACACTAACTAATATATTCATAAATTTACTAGTTATAAGGATATATATACATATACAAAATTATAGCTAATATACAGTATATATACATATATACATATATATATATATATATATATATATATATATATATATATATATATATATATATATATATATATATATATATACATATATACATATATATATAAATATATAAATAAAACAGAAAAGAAAAGAAAAAGAAAAAAGAAAAAGACAAAGAAACACAAAGAAAACAAACAGAGGGCTCGAACTCGGCCCTCTGTTTAGAGGGTGAAGACTTAGAGCCCCACCCGCTGGCCAGTGGGCCTGAGCGGGCTTGCTGTTAGGGTGGGGCTCGGGTTTAACTTAAAGAGTTCGTTTGTTAAAGGTTTAATTAACCCGATAAGGAAACAAACCCGACCCGTTATGTTATACCATGTCCTGACAGTTAGGGACACGGCTATGCAACACGACACAGTGTCTTGTATTCATACTCAGCACGACACGCACGAAATGATTCGGCCGTGTCCAAGCTTACCCAAAGACTGCCCGTGTCCTGGCGAGTCACCCACGTGAGTTCGAGACACAAATAGGACACGGAAATAGTACTGACACGTACGTGTCCGAAGTGGGGCTGCTGTCGGGGTGGCGACTGGACGGAGGAGACGTCGTGGTCGGGGTGCCTTGGTGGCGCTGCGGTCGTCTCGTCGAGGCGAAGCGATTGGTGGTGGTGGCGATCGACGACTACGGCTGGTGAGGTGGTGGTAGGGTGTCGTCGGAACTAGGGTTCAGGCGAAATTAAGTGGGGAAGAACAGGGTGGTGGTCGGTGGTGGTGCGTCGTGGTGGGGTTTTAGGGTTAGGGTTTAGTCTGGGGGAGAGAGGGGGTCATTTATAGGGGGCTAAGGCGGTCGATAGGTCGGTCGGGCAGCCGGAAATGGCAGGGGCTGCCCGTCGGCGTGGCGGTCGTCGGTCGGGGGGGGGTAGGTTTAGGATTAGCGTTTAGGTCCTCCTAGTTTAGGTTATTACAGATAGGTCCTAACAGAGGGTAGTTGCAAATAGGAATTTGCATAACCCACCCCGCACAGTTTATGTGCAAATAAAATTTGCACATAACAAATTTATAATTGCAAAACGATATTAAAATAATCTAATTAATTGCAAAAGTCAATTAAAACATTTTAGAAAATTGCAAGCGGTTGGATCGAACAAGTAAGGGAATCTCTCCCTCATGTCCGACTCCCTCTCCCAAGTAGATTCACCTGGGGAGTGCCGGCTCCAAGCTACTCGTACTAGGGGTATAACCTTGTTCCTCAGCCTCTTCTCTCTCCGGTCTAATATCTCCACTGGCTGCTCAGAAACTGTAAGGCTCGGTCCGACCTCCAACTCTGAATGATCCAGCACATGACTGGGGTCTGGAACATATCTCCTCAGCTGAGATACGTGAAAGACGTCGTGAACTCCTGCTAGGTTGGGTGGAAGTGCGACCCTGTAAGCTACCTCTCCGATCCTGCCAAGCACCTCGAATGGCCCGATGTATCTGGGGCTCAGCTTCCCTCCTCGTCCGAACCGGATCGTCTCTCGAGTAGGTGATATCTTCACTAGCACCATATCACCGTCTGCGAACTCCATCGGCCTGCGACTAGCATCAGCCCAGTGTTTCTGCCTGTCCTGAGCTACTCTGAGCCTGTCTCTGATCATCCCGACTTTCTCTGCTGCATCCGTGATCATTTCTGGCCCAAGCATAACTCTGTCTCCGACATCATCCCAAAAGAGCGGTGTGCGGCATCGTCGTCCATATAGCGCCTCGAAAGGAGACATACCAATACTGGCCTGGTAGCTGTTGTTGTATGAAAACTCTACCAAGTGCAGATGGCTCTCCCATGATCCTCCGAAGTCCAGCACGCAAGTCCTCAGCATATCCTCCAGTGTCTGTATCGTCCTCTCGGACTGTCCATCTGTCTGTGGGTGGTACGCCGTACTGAACTTGAGCCTACTGCCCAACTCCTCCTGCAAGCTTCTCCAGTAGTGGGATGTGAATCTACTGTCTCTGTCTGACACGATGCTCACCGGTACTCCGTGTAGGCGAACTATCTGCTGCATGTATAGCTCCGCCAACTTCTCGGTGGAAAGCCCCACCTTGAAGGGTATGAAGTGCGCACACTTCGTCAGCCTGTCTACGATGACCCAGATGGCATCCTTCCCTCCTTGGGAACGAGGAAGCCCTGAAACGAAGTCCATCGTAATATGTTCCCACTTCCACTCGGGAATGGGTAACGGCTGCAACAAACCAGCTGGCCTCTGGCGCTCTGCCTTGACCTGCTGGCAAACTAGACATCTCGAGATGAAACGTGATACATCCCTCTTCATTCCGTGCCACCAAAGATGTTTCCGCAAGTCACGGTACATCTTGTTAGCACCAGGGTGAATCGAATATCTCGATCGGTGCGCCTCCTGCAAAACTGCCTCTACTAGCTCTCCCTTCGGCACGCACAATCGGCTGCCATACCTCAGGGATCCATCCTCTGCTATAGTGAAGTCATCCAGCAATCCAGCTAATGCCTGGGGTCGAAGTCTGCGAAGGCTCTCATCTGTAGACTGTGCCTCCCGGATCTGCTCTATCAATCCTGACTGAATGTCAAGCGCCATCATCTGTATCACTGATCCTGGCCGAACTAGCTCAATACCGAGCTTCTCCAGATCCTTCCGCAAATGCCGATCAATCATCAGGTACCATGCCATCGGATGCCTGCTCAGCGCATCCGCCACCACATTTGCCTTCCCGGGATGATACTGTAAATCGATGTCGAAGTCCTTCATCAACTCCAACCATCGTCTTTGCCTCATGTTCAGCTCTTTCTGCGTGAACACATACTTCAAGCTTTTGTGGTCAGTAAAGATTTCCACACGCTCTCCGTATAAGTAATGTTTCCATAACTTGAGTGCAAAGATCACCGCAGCTAACTCGAGGTCATGGGTAGGATAATTCCTCTCATGAGTCCGCAACTGCCTAGATGCATAAGCAATTACTTTCCCATGCTGCTGTAGGACACATCCTAGCCCCTTCCCAGAAGCATCATTGTATATGGTGAAACCTCCAGAACCTGAAGGTAAAGTCAGAACTGGAGCGGTCGTCAGCCTCCTCTTCAGCTCCTCAAACGCCGCCTGGCAGTCCTCTGACCAGATGTACTCTGCATCCTTCCGCATCAGCTTCGTCATGGGTTCAGCTATCCTAGCAAAGTCCTGGACGAACTTTCTGTAATAGCCTGCTAAACCCAGAAAGCTCCTGATCTCTGAAACTGACGTCGGAGCCTTCCACGTCTCAACTGCAGCAATCTTCCTGGGATCCACCGAGATTCCATCTCCAGTGACTACATGGCCGAGAAACTCCACTCGGTCTAAAAAGAACTCGCACTTCGGTAATTTGGCAAACAATCTCTCCTGTCTCAGAATCTCCAAAACTATCCGCAAGTGCTCTGCATGCTCCTCTGGCGTCTTCGAGTATATCAGGATGTCGTCGATAAACACTACGACGAACTTATCCAGATACTGGTGAAATGTCTTATTCATCAAGTTCATAAAGACAGCTGGCGCATTTGTGAGACCAAATGGCATCACCAGAAACTCGTACTGCCCGTACTTCGTGTTGAACGCCGTCTTCTGGATGTCTGCTGGCCTAACCTTCACCTGGTGGTACCCGGATCTCAATTCTATCCTGGAAAATACCTTCGCCCCGCTCAACTGGTCGAACAAATTATCTATCCTGGACAGAGGATATTTGTTCTTGATAGTGATGGCATTCAAGGCCCGGTAATCAATACACAACCGGACTGTACCATCCTTCTTAGGCACAAAGAGCACTGGTGCTCCCCATGGAGAAGCACTGGATCGAATGAAACCCTTTTTCAACAGGTCATCAATCTGCTCTTTCATCTCTATGGCCTCCTTGGGATTCACTCTATAGCAAGCCCGGGATACTGGTGATGAACCCGGCACTAGATCTATAGTGAACTCCACATCTCTGTCAGGCGGAAGTCCTGGAAGATCCTCTGGGAATACATCCATAAACTCCCTAATGATAGGGTGTGGCAGTGCTGCGTCCCCGACTGTAGCACAACAGTTCGGCTCTAGGCTGATCTCCGGCCCTGTCCTCCTGACACTGAATGGTGCTGTGCCTGGGGGACTGAACACAATACTACCCTTATGGCAATCTATAGATGCATGGGCATAGCTAAGCCAGTCCATCCCCAATATGATATCATAATCGGGGAGCGACATCACAAAGAATCGCCCTCTGAACTCTCTCCCGACTATAAAAATAGAACACCTATAGATAGATCTAATAGGCACTAGTCCTCCTCCCGTCATCACTCTACTAATCTCCGCAGTAGGTGTAGCTACTAGATGATGTTTATGCATAAACTCTAATGATAGGAAGCTATGAGATGCACCAGAATCAAACAAACATACAGCTAGAAAAGTATGCAAATAAACATGACCTGTGATGACGTCAGCTAAGTAATCCGGCTCCGAAACCTGCTCCGGCTTCGGCTCAATGGCTAGACTATAAACCCTCCCCTGAGGTCCCTTCTGCTGCTGCAGATGCTGCCCGAACCTCTGCTGCTGAGTCGGGAGCGGTCCTCTAGTCTTCACTACTGGGCACTCTCGAATCTGATGGGTGGCAGACCCACAAGCTAAACACTGCTTCAACCTCTTCCTGCAGACGGTGTGATCATGCCCTGGTCTTCCGCAGAAAGAACATATAGCTCCCCTCTGCTGCTGCTGCTGCTGCCGGGGTCCCGGGGCTCTAACTGGCGGGGTCTGATGATGTGGTGTAGGGGGACGGTAAGTCTGCTGGGGTGGCATCGGCGCTATCTGCCGTGGCTCTACATGTGGTGGAACCACGGGACGTCCCTCAGAACGCTCCATGCTCTGGCGGAGTAGGGTAGTCTGCTCCTGATGGGTCGTTAGGAACCCCTGGATCAGTGTGAGCAGCTGGGTCCCGTCGAGAGTGACGGAAGCCTGGGTGGGTATAGTGATAGGGGGTGGTGGAAGTATCGGGGCCTGCTGGGACTGGGATGTGGAAGGTGGTATCTGGGTCTGTGGATCTGTGGAGTGGGGGAATGTGGTAGGTGGAGGTGTATCAGTCAACCGGTCAGCTGACTGGATATGGAGGGCCCCATTCTTGGGGGTGACATACTGGGACGAGTGAGTAAGCACCATCTAAATTACATAAAAAGACTTATAAGGACTTATTTAAAGTAAGTAATCATATGCAAGAAAATCTAATTATAATAGCAAACATGTGATGTATTTCCTATGTTGCAATCCTAGCATTCCTCTAAGTCTTCTAAGCGTCTTTCCTAGTGTTGTCTAATTACCTTAAGTTCCTAATTGCAGGCATGCTTGGTACAATAACGTAACCAAACAGTTTAGTCAGGACCTGCATGGGCCACCACTAAAAATATGTCACGACCCGCTACCCAATTGTTGGGCCAGGCCGAGTCATGTCCAGCCTACGTTGAGATAAAACGTAGTAAGCTGTTCTAAAGACAACAGGATAAGACTAAATGTGCTAACAGTTCTATAAGTGAAGAAGAATCATAAATGCTCCAAACACAAAAGTCGTCGTATATAGTAAAATGTCCAAGTACAAGTAAACTGAAATGTAAAACTGGATACATGTCCAGTTACAAAATGATGTAGTCTAATACATGTCTACTCTAAAAAAGTCTAAGTAAACAAAAGACAACTAGGCGAGGTTCCCTGCAGGAACATCCTCGTAAAGCAGAGCCGGGTCCTCGGCAGTAACTCCATAGTATGAGTCGCAGAGTAACTCCTCCTCAGTAAGGACACCTACAACGTTATCCTGTCAGGACGGGAGCAAGCACTAAATCTAGCAAACTAGCATATGAAACATGGAAATGAACATGAGAATAAACATGTGAGAAATAACTGGAAAGCATGGCATCACATAGTCTATCATGGCAAGGACACATATGTCATAGAGACAGATGTATATGTAATGTTTAAAACTGTAGCAGGTACGTGATCGGTCAATAGATATACAATGTGCTTGGGGCACATAATGAAATGTACTTCCGTACAAGTGAAACGGCGACAGATGTACATACGTACAAATCCGCGTTGAGATAAAGCATACGATAAGGTACATATAAAATGTCAACCTTGCTCGGTACATACGTACGGGAGAAGGGGGCATAATCACGTACACTACTAACAGTTTCCCCATAACCCATATTCTAATCATGTGAGAGATACATCAAGACTGTTCTAAGCATGGTAGTAACTGAAAGTACAACATGTAGAGATTCTAACTTGCTACCCCAAGGATCAGCATTTAACATGGTGGGGTTTGCAGTTCATTTATGTGACAATATGTAAAGTTCGTAGAAAGTACTTGCCTCTAGCAAAGCAAAACAAAACAAGCTGCGATAACAATGCTATGGATGTCTGGTAGCTCGTCACTGTAGAAGTAAATGCAACAACTTAGTTTTTCACTAAGCTAAGACACTAGGACACTAATTTGTGAAACATGACTTGTGACTGGGCACCTAGCCAAAATGATGACTTGGCATAGGAGACCAATGTGGGGTGACACACTATGTTAACTAACTTTCTAGGGTCTTTATACTAGTGAGGGATGGGGTTCAACACGACTAAAACTCCAAATAACACAAAAAGCTACAAGTCGTAATTAATCAATAAATAAATCAAAAGATCATTGTGTTCTAACAATTTTTGAGATAGGCAAAAAGTCTAGTTTTTCTTAAAGTAAAGTACTAAAGTGATCCTTGTTAATCATAAAAATTTATTATAATTTTTCTGGAATTTATTAACCAGTACAAATATTTTATAAAAATCAGTTTTCCTAGGTATACAGAAAGTGAGTTTTGGTTTCATATGCCAAACTAGTGGCAAAACAGTAAATTAAATACTACAAAAATTATACTAAATTAGCTAACTTAACAAAGTATCTAAAAACTATTTTTCCATAATTTTAGCAATACTTTAAGTATTTTTAGAAAATCAAAAACAGCAATGCACACAATAATTAATTATCTGCATATTTTGTCCATGTATATAATTTGAACCAAAGTTCAAATACAGGACCCAAGGCCATGAATCAAGTCCAATATGACTTGTACAGGTCTTGAATGTGTGAAAACACATTTGAGCCCAAATACCCATGCTAGGCTTGGACACCAAATGGTTGCAGTAATTTAAATACACTAAAAAATACAATTTGGTAATAGTGCAAAATAAATATTAATATTTTAATAAGGTAAAGTCATGCATAGTAAAAATATGCATACATATGTTTTAAAAGTACATATATATATGTAAGGAAAAATACTTAATTTTATAAGGCATATATATGTATATAATTATTGTATACATATATATATATGTATATATATAATAATATATATACATCTAAAAATATATACATATATACACATATGTATATAAACACTAACTAATATATTCATAAATTTACTAGTTATAAGGATATATATACATATACAAAATTATAGCTAATATACAGTATATATACATATATATATATATACTAATATATACATATATACATATATATATAAATATATAAATAAAACAGAAAAGAAAAGAAAAAGAAAAAAGAAAAAGACAAAGAAACACAAAGAAAACAAACAGAGGGCTCGAACTCAGCCCTCTGTTTAGAGGGTGAAGACTTAGAGCCCCACCCGCTGGCCAGTGGGCCTGAGCGGGCTTGCTGTTAGGGTGGGGCTCGGGTTTAACTTAAAGAGTTCGTTTGTTAAAGGTTTAATTAACCCGATAAGGAAACAAATCCGACCCGTTATGATATACCGTGTCCTGACAGTTAGGGACACGGCTATGCAACACGACACAGTGTCTTGTATTCATACTCAGCACGACACGCACGAAATGATTCGGCCGTGTCCAAGCTTACCCAAAGACTGCCCGTGTCCTGGCGAGTCACCCACGTGAGTTCGAGACACAAATAGGACACGAAAATAGTACTGACACGTACGTGTCCGAAGTGGGGCTGCTGTCGGGGTGGCGACTGGACGGAGGAGACGTCGTGGTCGGGGCGCCTTGGTGGCGCTGCGGTCGTCTCGTCGAGGCGAAGCGATTGGTGGTGGTGGCGATCGACGACTACGGCCGGTGAGGTGGTGGTAGGGTGTCGTCGGAACTAGGGTTCATGCGGAATTAAGTGGGGAAGAATAGGGTGGTGGTCGGTGGTGGTGCGTCGTGGTGGGGTTTTAGGGTTAGGGTTTAGTCTGGGGGAGAGAGGGGGTCATTTATAGGGGGCTAAGGCGGTCGATAGGTCGGTCGGGCAGCCAGAAATAGCGGGGGCTGCCCGTCGGCGTGGCGGTCGTCGGTTGGGGGGGGGGTAGGTTTAGGATTAGCGTTTAGGTCCTCCTAGTTTAGGTTATTACAGATAGGTCCTAACAGAGGGTAGTTACAAATAGGAATTTGCATAACCCACCCCGCACAGTTTATGTGCAAATAAAATTTGCACATAACAAATTTATAATTGCAAAATGATATTAAAACACTCTAATTAATTGCAAAAGTCAATTAAAATATTTTAGAAAATTGCAAATTAATATTTTAATATATAAAACTCATTTATAAATTATTTAAAAATTCTAAAAAAATTCCTAAAAATTCTAATAATTATTTTAAGGCTATAAATGACATTAAAATTTAATTAACACTAATTTAACTAGAATTTGAAAAACAGGGGCTTACAGCCCGAACTCGCCATGGGACCGAGTTCGGCCCGAACTCGGATCCCCTGCTTCCAGCAGCTCCAGCAGCAACAGCAGCAATTCCATCGCCTACTTCCCGAGCTTCTTCGACACACGAACGGCGCTCGTCGCACTCTGGGGTCTTCTCCACATAGGTTGGGAACCCCACCCACTCCAACATCATTTTTGGTAGTAACTTGATGAGAGCTCAAACCATCGGATATTTAGCGATTATACTACAAAAACAAAATTTGTCACTGATTGAGGGGGAGGGTTTCACAGATTGTGAAGGGGATGTGGTTGGTGTAAGGCATTGTCGATTGAAACCGAATAATTAGGTTTAAAATTTCCATCTCTCACATCCTTATGAACTTATGCATCAACTCAATCTTCAAATCCATTCCTTTATACAAAAAGAAGAGAGCTTTCGGTACGAGATCTGCACTATGAGTAAGCTATGAAAAAGTTTGCTTTTTTTATTTTTGTTCCATAACAACTTGGATGAAATGGGATTATACTAGAAAATCATTATTTTTTTACTCTTTGCCAATTGGTTACTGGTTGAGCCATTGAAATAGAACAATATAAGAATCCCTGGAGATCTTTCCTCCCACTTACTCGATACATAATTTCCTTCCGTAGAAGACTTCTTTTTTGACCAAACGGCAATGGCTTAAGGATCGTAGTGTCTCGACTACACAACCACAACCCATATGAACACCATAACTCGTCAAAATCTGATGAGCATTCTCGAGGCTCTAACCGCGCTGCCCCGATTGAGGATATAGCAGATCAACATGGCCTTTGAAAGTTTATGATTTCAGTCAGATGAACGATTCATTGACATCTGAGATCGTTTTAACGACCGATCATGACAGATATACGTGTTTAGGTATGTATATGCTCACATTCTTCACCTGCCAGCATACGCACACACGTTCATTAACCGCGCATGCACACATGCACGAGACATGCATGCGCATAAACAGTCACACTTGTACTATGTTGCGAGCGTGCACACGAAGACCGGACCAGAAAACAAAGGTTAGCTCCCCTACATGGGTCTCCTCCCCTCTTTTACTGCCCCTCAGTCGCATGAGTAGGGCTCACTATAAAAGATATTATCTGCTATAACTCTAGGAGATAATAACAGTAGATTTTCTTTACTGTATTGTGGGGAGGATCAATCACTCTTTGTTAGCCCAAAGGATACACTGACCCTCATTTTATGGATACAGGTCCAGGGTGCCTTCTGGACGTTGCTCCCTCTACAAGCTCCAGCGAGACCTCACACCCCAACCCCTTCTCAATCGGCGAAGCCTAACAACATTAGTAGTCGCCCTTAGTCGTCGGGGTGGGACTCACTCCTAACTCATTTTATACCCAATGCTCATTCTCAATCGTCAAGGCCTCATACCAACCACACCACCTTTTCAATCGGTGAAGACTCATGCCACCCCCTTCTTAATCGGCGAAGCCTCACAACAACGACATATTTTAAACCTAATTCTTTGCTCTTAATCGACGAGACCTCACAACCCTGACCTGGGTGACATATATCATCTAATGACACATACCACCATTACTATTGACGATTTGTATCATTTTATGTATTTATACAAACTTGTTATCTCCTAACTAATACTTATTTAGTTTGTACATAATTTTTTTTTATTTCATACACTTAACCTAATAGTTATTCCCTTTATTTACATCCGATAATTATGATGTGGCAACCATCTAGATGCTTTAGTGGAGTTACTTGGCTCTACCGACCATATATCAAATAAATATTCTTAGAAAACATAAAGTATTTATATGTCAAAGTTTGGGAAGATAAGAAGTATATAGAAGTATATGTCTGTAATATCTATATTTTGTTAAAGGTTAGGATAAGATACAATAAAACTTAGGAAGATACAAAAGTAAAATAAATAACGGATGGATCTTCCCTGGTAATAATAAATCATAATTAAACTTAAGGGCGGATTTAAGAATAAATTATAAAATTTATATGTCAAATTTTGAGAATATACATAAATAATATAATAAGGACGGTTCCAAGGTTAGGGTAGGATACAATAAAATTTAAAATCTACCAAGACATAATATAATAATTGTATATTTTCTGGAAAAACAAGTAAAAAAATGAAACCAAGCCAAACAAATAAATATAATAATCCAGGAAAAAATTTGGGCTTTGCTGTTTAGATTTCCAAATGGGATTGGCTTAGATAATAGGAATATTTAAAAAGTAAATAACCTATGCTAAGGCCATATCAGCACCCCCAAAGGCCAAACCCAAATCCGCCCTGGTAATAAGAAATCATAGTTAGAAGTTCTTCTTGTTCACATAAATGTTATGAGGCTTCTAATTGATAACTATTTCATACAAGTTTTCAATTTGGTCATACCTTTATTGTACATCACAAATTCATAAGTTTCATGTGTTCTGGCCATGTTAATGAGGTTTAAATTTGGTTGTTTTATGGTATCGATCAAAAAACGTAAGAATTTTTTTTATTATTAATTAAAACCAGCACACATTTTTTTTTCTTTTCATACCAACTTAAAAAGAGTTTTTTTAATACAAACTTGAAATATAATATTTTTTTGGAAAAGTATTTAATATATTAAGATAGTGGAGGAAACTAATCTTTGGTAATGTGAACAAAATTTGACGGATAAAACTAATTAATTTTTAATTGTTCAAAATAGATAAACAACAGAAATAAATAAAATTTTAATTGATTTTTTTTTACTTAAACAGAAAATTCAAAAAATCCTTTCAAATTTTATTCTTCCAATTTACTTTGCCTTTATAATTTAAGGGATGAAATGATTGAACAAGGAAATTGTATAATTTATTCTACTGCGCTGGACAAATTCAACAAATTCCTTCTAATTCAAATGTTCATCTCAATTTAAATTAATTCTAATCTAAATTCCAATTTAAAAATTTTCAAACAGTTAATATATTGAAATGGAAATTCTATAACTTAAACATGAAATTCAACAAATCCTTTCAAATTTTATTCTTCCAATTTACTTTGCCTTTCTCTATGTAATTCAAGGGATGGAATGGTTGAACAAGGAAATTGTATAATTTATTCTATTGCGCTGGACAAATTCAACAAATTCCTTCTAATTCAAATGTTCATCTCAATTTAAATTAATTCTAATCTAAATTCCAATTTAAAATTTTAAAACAGTTAATATATTGAAATGGAAATTCTATAATTTCTCTTATTACTGGAAAATAGAAAACTAATTAAATTTTTTTTAACAAGAGTATTGACACTACTACTCTCATCTTGTTTATATAATGTAACAGACCACTATTCATTAATTGATTGTTGACTGGTCGGACTAATTGGCTAACCAATTGCTGATGCGGCCTGCTGAATGTTCAAGTGTACCGATACTCATACTAATATTGTAATACTCAGTACTAACCAACTGATAACAATGCAAAAACTGATCGTAGAACACTCTGATACTTGATCTCTGGAGCTTAGTAACTGGTCTGTTACTTGCTATACTCTGCTACATTGTGGTATCACTCTAAAGATTAGGATACTTTTAGGGTGTCATTATTCCTATATTTTGTTTAGGCTTAATCCTGTTATTTTTCTTTTACTTCTATTCCTACTATCCTAAATTTTTACTTCTACTCCTAGTACTCTCCGTTGATATGTTTCGTTTATTCCTACATTTTCCCTATATTTTGCTTAATTATCTGTTAAAATATTTAGTAGTCGATCAATTTTGTTGATTGTTTATCACGTGTAGACTTACCCAATTCAATATAGATTTCTTTTTTTTGTTTCTAGAACATTTTTCGAAATTTACCATATCTGAACAAATTGTGAGATAGTTCAAAAACTTACAGTAGCTGAACAAATTGTGGAATAGTACAATCCATTGCTTACATATGATTATTCATTTGTAGTATAAATTAGAAAGAAGATCAGTCACAACCCAAAGAAAAGTGACAAGAATTGGGATCAGAGGGTTGACATGACAAGAATTGAAAATGTGGGATAATGACTGATCGTCAAGTTTGAAACATATCGAGACCACTTCAAAGTATATCTTGTAGTACAAAAGTACAATATAAATACTTGTATAGACATGTATTATTTTGAAATTGTCATGGTGTGTTTCAAAATTGGCAGAATGTACTTCAAAAGAGCAATTTATAAAGTTGAGATCCAAAATTGAGACCACTTCAAAGTATATCTTGTAGTACAAAAGTACAATATAAATACTTGTATAGACATGTATTGTTTTGAAATTGTCATGGTGTGTTTCAAAATTGGCAGAAGATACTTCAAAAGAACAATTTATAAAGTTGAGATCCAAAATTGAGACCACTTCAAAGTATATCTTGTAGTACAAAAGCACAATTTAAATACTTGTATAGACATATACTGTTTTGAAATTGTCACGGTGTGTTTCAAAATTGACATAAGGTACTCCAAAAGAGCAATTTATAAAGTTGAGATCCAAAATCGAGCAGTGGAAAGCTAAGGCGTAAAAAACGTCCAACCCTATATTTAGGGTGTCATTGGAATAATTTAGATAAGCTTTTTATCCTTACTAAGATATCTAAATGAAAAGGATATTGGTTTGGCTTAAGGGCCAAATAATCTAACCTGACAATTTATGATTTCACAAGACAAGTTTGATATTCTGAGTTCTTTTGTCGTCCTTCTAACAAAAATATGCAGTGTTATTTGATTACCAAAAGTAAAACAGAAAAAATTTCCAAGAGCCAAAATAATTTGTCAAACTGCTCATTGCAGTTTTAGAACTAATAGATGTATGCATAGATCACAATGGTGCTGGTGTTTATAAAATGATTGTAGCCTAAGAATCAATCACAACTTTGCAGATCCAATTTGATTTTCGCTATATAGTTCAGATAAAAGACATCACGTTAAAACTAAGATCCAAGCGCATTAAAGTATCGAAAAGTCTATTTTGACCATCCGCGGAGTAGTCCACGGGGTGGCCTGCGTGGCGGTCAGCTATTGCCTCTACTCCCCCCCCCCCTTTCCTCCTAATGTGGGCCTATCTCGAGCCGGAGGGCCAATGCCGATGCACAGCATGGCTGCGGTCCATTGCGAGCCATTCCCACGACGGTCCAAATATATAGCAGCACCGTTAAGGTATGCCTTTGGCAACATGAATGACAAAGTTTACACAATTAAGAAAAGCATAATCAAACAGCACTAAGTAAGTCCTTTAACAACATTTAATAGAGAATTTCATGGTAGAGACTAGAGACAGTAGGAATGGTCACCAGAGAAGCATGTTAAGAGGGAAGTGATCACACTGAAAACTGAACCGAATCGAATAAGAGTTCCGGTTCGATTTATAAAAAAAAAAAGTTGGTTCTTCGGGTTTGAAAATACCAAACTTTTTCATTCAGATTTTGTTCGGTTTTTCGTTTCGCTTTGGATCAAAATCGGAAAACCGAATAAGATTTGTATATATATTAATCCTCAATTCTAAGAATATGTTGTAATTACAATGTGTATATTTTGAAATCAACAACTCTATTTATGTGTTTTGAAATCAAACTTTGATAATTTCACAATTACTCTCTTTGGACGCAAATACAACAAATGTGTGTATAAAAGAAATCAATATTTAACAATTTTAACTTTGGACCATGTCCATTATACAATATAAATAGTCTAACTGAACAAACCGAATCGTTATCCGGTTCAGTTTCGATTTTGGGTAATTTTGGCTCAGTTTCGATTTTGAATTTTTAGAATTTTGGTTTATTCGATTTTGACTTGTAGGAAATAATAATGCCTTGTTCTTATTGATGGGGTATGTTTACAATATATATAGTGCTACATTACTGGGATTATGGGCCATATTTACATTAGGTACAAATATAATCTAACACCCTCCCTCAAGTTGGAGCATGCAAGTCACAAAAGTCCAACTTGGGAAGTAAAGAATCAAACACATGCTTTCCAAGGGGCTTGGGGAAGATGTCAGCCAGTTGAGAAGACGTAGGAACATGCGAGGCTATTACGGTGCCATCTCTAATAGCATCGCGAACAAAATGCAAATCCACCTCAATATGCTTACTGCGCTCATGAAATACCGGGTTCTGAGCCAGGTGCAGGGCTGACTGACTGTCACAATACATCGACATAGCAGACTCCTGGCGAACGCCCAAACACACCAATAACTCCTTCAACCATTTCAACTCACAAACAAGTGCAGCAAGAGATCGGTATTCAGCTTCAACGGAAGATCGGAAAATAGTTGGTTGCTTCTTGGTCTTCCAAGAAATAGGAGATCCCCCAGAAACACCAACAAGCCCGTAACAGAGCGGCGAGTCAAGGGACAAATTGTCCAGTCGGAATCACACCAACCAGAAAGACGGAGATCACAATCAGTACATGTTTGAGATATCTGACAACTCTCAAAGCAGCATGCCAATGACCTTGTCGAGGCTCCTGTAAGAATTGAGACAAGATATGCACAGCATAGGCTAAGTCAGGGCGAGTAAATGATAGATAAATCAACCTTCCAACCAGCCTCCGATAAGGCTCTGCATCCGCCATCTTTGGACTAGTCGATTCTGCCAGCTTGTGATTGGGCTCCCGAAAAAAACCAGCAGGTCGAGACCCCATCAAGCCGTATTCTGAAATGATGTCCAAAGCATACTTCCTTTGACACAAGAAAATTCCTTCTGCACTCCGAGCCACCTCTATGCCGAGAAAGTACTTCAACACACCAAGGTCCTTCATGTGAAAGCAAGAACTAAGGTACTTTTTGAAAGCATCTAAAGCACCTGAGTTATTACCAGACACAATCATATCATCCATATAGATCAGAACATGCAACTCTACCTTCCCTTTAAAAAGAGAGAAAAGGGAATAATCAGAATGAGATTGAATAAATCCATAAGATATCAGAGAAGCAGCAAGCTTAGTAAACCAATGACGTGGTGCCTGTTTCAATCCATATAGAGACTTACGCATGCGACACACTTTATTGGGTTCACTATGTGAAAAACCTGGTGGCAACTTCATATATACTTCTTCTGTCAGATCTCCATGAAGAAAAGCATTGTGCACATCCATCTGATGCAAAGTCCAGCCTCTCACAGCTGCAACAGCCAAGAACGTCCGAACTGTAGGCATCTTAGCTACCGGGGCAAATGTCTCTGAATAGTCGATCCCCTCAACCTGATGATTACCGAACACAACCAGCCGTGCCTTTAAGCGCTCAATACTTCCATCGAATTTGTACTTGATTTTGTACACCCATCGACTTCCCAATGCTTTCTTCCCAGGAGGCAAATCGACAAGACTCCATGTCCCATTATCTTCCAGAGCCTGTATTTCAGTTTGCATAGCTGCGCGCCAGCCTGAATCTCGCGAGGCCTGGCGATATGAAGTAGGCTCAACACCTGCAGTGATGGCTGCAAGAAAATCTCTGTGTCCAGCAGTAAATATGTCATAACTTAGAAATTGTGTTAGAGGATACGAAGTACCTGAGGAAGTGACGGGAACAGATAAACTGTGGTGAAGGGGGGACTTTTACTTCGAATGTGAAGGGGGACTTTTACTTCGAACAACATTCGTCACAAAATCCTGTAATTGCACTGGCTGTGATTTCTTTCTCATTCCTCTTCCTAATACTACCTCTTCGGGCACCTCTGGCAACACTGTATCCCATGTATCATTAGTAGTATCTGCATCACCCCTAGCGGACTCTCTTTTCAATACTTCTGCAGCTACCTGTGCATCCTCGCCACTCGGTGCCTAGCCACCAGCAACCACTCCGGCCTCAGCCACCGTAGTCGGTACCATCCCAAAAGTCTCTATATCGTCTCCCGGTACCTCAACAGATGTATGGCGTGTCGCAGAAGACATCTCGCTAGCAGAGCCACGCCCAGGAAATTCTTTTTCATAAAAAGTTACATCACGGGACACAAAAAATTCACCAGTCTCCAAATCATACAGTTTCCATCCCTTTTTATCAAGTGGGTACCCAACAAATATACATTTTCTACTCCTGCTAGCAAATTTATCATGTCGGGATTTCAAATCATACGCATAGCACAGACAACCAAAGATACGTAGATGATCATACGAAGGAGCCGAACCATATAAAACTTCATAAGGAGACTTAAAATGTAAGATACTAGAAGGTGTTCTATTTATCAGATAACATGCACTCAGAACACATTTCCTCTAAAAATCCACAGAAAGAGAACCCTGAAATCTTAATGTCCTGGCTATATTTAAAATATGTCGATGTTTTCTTTCCACCCTTCCATTCTGTTGAGGTGTCCCAACATAGGATGTTTGGAACAATATACCTTGAGATGAAAAATAATCTCGTAAACAATTAAATTCAGTGCCATTGTCACTCCGCACATGATGTACATCGGCCCCAAACTGACGCTTCACCATAGCAATAAATTTAAGAAACATAGAATAGACAGCACACTTATCCTCCAACAAAATAAACCAAACAACTCTAGAAAAATCATCCACCAAAGTCAAAAAATATCGTGCCCCATTAGATGACGGAACACGATATGGTCCCCACAGATCACAGTGTATAAGTTTAAAGCATCTCAAAGCACGACTACTACTATCAGGAAAAACATCACGAGTCTGTTTAGCTTGATGACAAATATCACAAGCCTTATGAGAAAACACACTACTACCAGAGAGAAAATGTAAAGTCTGCATTACTTTATCTGAAGGATGCCCCAGTCTACTATGCCAAACCTCGGAATCACTCTCTCTGCATGCCAAGATCACCGAAGCCAAAGAAGCTGGAACCTCCCCCAAGAAGTAAAGTCCACCCCTTTGTTCACCTGCTCCAATCACCATCCTCGTACTTCGGTCCTGAACAAAACACAAATCAAGAGTAAATAACATATCACAATTTCTGGCACCAATCAATTGTGAGACAGAGATCAAGTTGCAAGTCAATGTCGAAACGTAAAGAACATCCGTCAACACCAATGAAGCAGTCAAAAATACTTTGTCTTTTAGAACAGCCTCAATAGTGCTCCCATCAGGCAAAGTCACAGGACAAACAGGGCCCTCAAAACAATTAACTAAACAATTACGAGAACCTGTCGCATGAAGAGTAGCCCCAGTATCGAATATCCAAGAGACAGAAGAATTCTTATCCATCAGACGAATAGAGTTTGAAGGATCAGGGTTGGAAGGATTGTCGTTACCCAGCAAGCTCATCAGTTTCTGCCATTGTTCACCTGAGAGTGGTAAAGGACACCCTCCATGTATCATATCCGCTGAACTCCCAGCAAGACCAGCAGGGACACTATGACTAGCAGCGACGACATGATGAACAACCCCTGCGCCACCAGCACCACTTCCCCTATCACGTCTCTGCTGTGGTGCCGGGCCTCTGCCACCACCAGCACCACGTCCGCCCTCACGCCGAGGACGAGTCTCCCACCACTCTGGATAGCCAATCTTGGCAAAGCAAGCTGCAACATCATGACCTATTTTCTTGCAATGAGTACAGATCATACCTGATTTGTCCCTGGAATCTGAGGTTCTACTATTAGAATTAGTAGAAATACGAGGTGAAGTCTTGATAGCCAGCGCTATCACCTCCTCAGTAGCGGATTGGACCTGAGATTTTCGTATATTCTCCTCTTCACGGACTGCCTGGTATGCCCAATCTAAAATTGGCTGAGGATCCTGAGCCAGAAGATTAGATCGGGTATGACCATACAATTCAGCATTCAACCCATATATAAAGTCCTGAAAGTGGTCTTCATCCCTCATAGCCTGTAGCTTTGCAGCAAGTTTACCACATGTACAAGTAGGCAATAGGAAATAAGAAGCTTGTTCATCCCACAAAGACTGCAAATTTCTAAAGTATGTTTCCACAGACATCGACGCCGTTTGTTTGCACTCGGCCAAAGCCACCTTAATTTGTTGCTTCCGAGTGCCATTGCTAACAACAAATCTTTTCTCCAACAAGCTCCACAATGGATAAACCTCCTCAAAGTACGGCAAAATTTTTTTCAGAGACGGATCAATGGTATTAAGAACCCATTGAACCAATAGTGCTTACACACATCTCCAATCAAGCAATTTACTAGCATCATTAACAGGTTTGATTTCAGTACCTTCCAGAAAGGTGATCTTTCTCCTAGAGATCAGGGAGAGACGTATCGACCGAGACCACTCAGCATAGTTCGGTCCACGAAAAATAATAGGAGTAATGATATTTTCTGGTTGATCAGCATAACTCAGAAAATATGGGTCCTTCGGATTAGGATAATTGGGGTTGTGTGCACTACCACCCCCAGTCGCGATGGAGTAGCTGGACGCAGCATCATCAGCCATCGTCAAAGTCGGATGTACAAAATAAAGTACAACTCCGACGGATCGGTCGAACGAGCGGCGAATCGGCCGCTATCGGGGCGCCGGATCTGGCTCGTAGGGGTGTGGGTCGATGGCGGGGTCAGGCGAGGTCAGGCGCGGGATCGTCGCTGGATCGACCGCGTACGGTCAGCCCGTAAGGCTGGC
Organism: Iris pallida; assembly: GCA_029216955.1. Classification (NCBI taxonomy): domain Eukaryota; kingdom Viridiplantae; phylum Streptophyta; class Magnoliopsida; order Asparagales; family Iridaceae; genus Iris; species Iris pallida. The sequence goes on along the minus strand of JANAVB010035820.1, from coordinate 19,042,688 downwards.
GCGTACGGCGGCGGATCGGCGGATCGGTGGATCGGCGCGGGAGCAGGCCGGGCGGATCCTGACGTCGGGCGGACCGGGCGGACGTCGGGCGAACCGGGCGGATCCTGACGTCGGGCGCCGGGAATCAATCGGATGCAGTCGGGCTCGGGCGCCGGTCGTCCGTGCAGCCGGCACGGGAGGGCGCGCGGTCGGCGCGTGGGAGGACGCGGGAGGGCGCGCGGTCTGCGCGGGAGGGCGCACACTGGGGGGGTCAGGCGCGGGAGCGGGCGTCGGCCGCGTTCGACGCCGGATCGGTCAGGGATTTTTCGGGAGATGGCGGCTAGGGTTTTTGGGTGGCTCTGATACCATGTAGGAAATAATAATGCCTTGTTCTTATTGATGGAGTATGTTTACAATATATATAGTGCTACATTATTGGGCTTATGGGCCATATTTACATTAGGTACAAATATAATCTAACATGACTATTTCAGTTCATACGAATAAACCGAACGTTCATCCCTAGATGTTGATTTTAAGGTAGGATCAACATTAGAGTTGGTAGGTGACAAGAGATGGAACTCTACGAGGATGGAACATAATCTAACTATTTTTATGGCAATTTGCTGTCATGACCTAGAACATAAAGTAACTACTTATTCAGGGGCGGAGCTACGATTAAATTTCTGGAGGGATCGTGCTACTACATATAAAAACTCTTAAAGTCATCGTGGTAATTGGACTTCAATAGCAAAAAATGTACTAAAACTCTTATAAAAGAGGAAGCAAAACATTATACATAAAATATTTTTAAAATATGTAAAATATTTAATTATGTGAGAAGAGAGATTTGAGTTTATAACCTCTAATTTGAAAGCTCAAAGCACTACCACTTGAGGTAGCTTATTCTCTATACTCTAGATAGTAATCAACATAAATTTTAAATGAGTATAAATGACATTATTATCCTTAGATAAATATAATTTAACTACCTATAGCTATCTAATAATCTATATCATCCAAATACCTATGGTATTTGGATTATATAATAGTATAAATATTCATGTTTGTTTAGACAATCTACAAAAGTCCTATGGTTGATCAATATACTCCAAAACAAATAGGACAACATATGCTACCAATTTCCATTCATTTTAAATCTGAGTTAGGAAGTATAGTTCAAAGTATCAATGACAATATTCACAATTGTTCTATTACTACCCACGAAAATATTTGACAATATTTTTTAAGTTATACAACTTGATATTTGACATATTTTTTGAGTTAAACAACTTGAAGGGACATTTTTTTATCACGATAATTTTGATTCCTAAGAAGTAATATGCAACCAAAATCACTGACAAGAACAATTTGGCCATGAACCTAGTTAGCATTATAGTTAAAAAATGACACATTTTTATTGAAAAAGGAACTTAGTATATTAAAGATTACATTGTTCATACCTTTCCGAGCTCTTTGATTCGTGCATCTGTCTCATTTCTCTAAAAAAAATTATGTATATTTCATTTCCTCCGCTTCGTCTATACGCACAAATAAATTTTACACACCAAAACATACTAAAAGTTGCAAAGAAGAAGAGGAGAGGAAGTGAATAATTCACGAACCTGATACGAAAATGATGATAGATACGATTGGAGTTTTTAGGCGATAAATACGAACCTTGCCAGCATGGTGGACCTAATTCAGAAGAAATCGAAGAAGGATTATACGCCAAAAGTATTGCAAATATTCCACATTTTTTTTGCATGAACTACTATAAAATTGATTAGAAAAAAGTAAAACAATTAACATGTTCACCGATCGTACTTGAGAACTGTTTTGTTCACACTGCGACCATTGCCAATAGAATTGCTTTCATGAGTGATAAAAAAAAAGTTATAGTTAATTTTAAATGTCTAAAGAAAAAGGAAGATAACTACGCTCCAGAAAAAATAGATTGGAGAAGAAAGCATTTTGTTTTGTTAATCTATTGTTATGAAAATAGAGAAAGAAATTTTTTTTGAGGTTTTGCGTCGGTTAGTTATCAAAATAACGGAAGAGAAGGAATATGAGAAAGAAGTGCATCATAAAGTAGAAGAGTAGCTAGATTACGGTAAATTTTAAATTTTAAATAAGTGAGTATAAATGACATTATTATCCTTAGATAAATATAATTTAATTACCCAGCTTTTTTTTTTTTTTGAAATCACACGCACACATGGGGGCTCGAAGCTTGCCGGCTCCTCCGAATGTCCGCTCTAATACCACTAGGCTAGAGAGCTCGGACAACTACCTAGCTATCTAATAATCTATATCATCCAAATACTCCTTGTATTTGGATTATATAATAGTATAGATATAGATAAGAGATTTGATGTGAGGCTACCGAGTAAGAATTTTTACAGTATAAAATTTAGCTTTCCTTGTGCTCACGAGTAATAATATAGTCAGATACTTTTGAAGCATTTTCTTTTCAAGACTTGAAAAAGAAAAATGAAAAAAAAACAATAATTCTGACGAGATACAATCAACATCTGTAATCTTTGGGCCTCATTTTGTTCGTAGAATCATGAAATTGAAAAAGAAAAGTGATTACTTTTCTATATTTGGGTGCCAAAAAAATTGAGAAGGAAATGCAAATGATTTCTGAAAAGTTAGAAGAAAAAAATATTCTATCCATCCAAACAAGAAATAACTTTTCCACTTTAAAATATTCACTTTCTTTCCAAATTCTTTACATCGAAAAAAAAATAATAATTCTCCAGTAAATTTTTTTTGGCCAAACAACTGATTTTCTTTCCGCGAACCAAAGGAGGCCTTGAAGTACATTAGGTAGCATGTCATGATTGCCTCTCCAAAACTTTCAAAAAGCTTAGCTTAATTAGGTTGATACATAATTGTTGGTGGGCATGGTTACTTCTCTTTGTTTTAAAGGACCTTTTTTTAGTTTTTTTTTTTTTCTCTCTCCTTTTTTTTTTCGTGAGTACATGGCTTACTGATCATTTGATTGCTTGAAGTTGTTGACGTCGTTGGTATAGGTGGCGTATAATTTTCCAATATAAGTACTTTAACAAATATCTGTTGAAAATTTACTTCAAAATTTCGGATTAAAATCTGCAAGAAAATAAATTAAATTAAAGTTATCGGCCTCCGGAAAAGTCGTGCACGAAGCACAGCCCTAAGAGTTAGTTCGGGTCTATGTGCAGACTGAATCCGAACGCCCCTAGTGGTAAAATCTCCGCTCCACCGGAATCTCGTTGCCGCACACGACGTCGAGAGAATGACCCCGACTTAGCTCCGCCCAGAGCAACAAATGAAAAACAGTATTTCAAGAGGGAAGAGAATTTGAGAGAGAGAGAGCTTTCGCAATAATTTTTTTTTCATATAAAAGAGAGAAGGAGGAAACCTCATTATATAGGCTATTAGCCAAAGGATGGAATAATGAGGATATTAAAATAGTCTTAAATTTTAACGTTACAAAAAATTGTAGCACATGATAAAAATGTGATACATTGGATCTAGACATGATACAAACATTCAAAAGTTATAGAATTGTAACGGTTGAAAATAAATGATGAGGAAAAAGATTTTTTGTAATTAGCTACAACAATCCCCCCCCAAAAAAAACCAAGTTCCGAAATAACAGAGGAAAGAAACGAAAGAGAAAAGTTAAAGGTGAGAAAGATTTATGGGCAGTTGAATACTATGCATAAATGAGATGGACTACAGCCTTGAATCTCACGTAGTGACTATTGTCTTTTGTCTGAAGAAGAACTTGATGGACTACGCCTTGAATCAGTCTTCTTGAACTAGACTCAGAAATTAGCACACATAGTACGCTAGAGGTACTTGGGTCTATCGGATGGCGCGTTTGGTTGGCCATGCGCACTTTTACACATTCATGAGAGTTGTCTAGGATCGCCTGTAGGCCTCAAAAATGAAAGTCACGCTGAGTTGATCAAGACAGAGTCAAAAGTCACGCTCAGTTGATCCAGACAATATAAACAAATCACGCTGGGAGACAGCTCATCATTTGCCAAAGAGTAATTATGACTGACAACACGACAGTCGAAGAATATCTCTTCGTATGCCACGTATACACAGAATTCGAGAGATCATCGCCGTCTATCGCGTGATTTTCGAAATCTTCTTCAGCAAGACTCAGCCTTCGTCGAGTTGGCGTACCAAAAGGGTTTCTTGTCATTTAATGCGACTGACAAAGCAATCACTGTCAGAGATTTTGTGTCAGTCGAGACACGCCGAATCAAGACAGCTGGCAGTTCTATCTCAAGTCTGCGTGTATTTGTGATCTTCATCTCAAGTTTGCGTGGATTCTGAAGTTTTCTTCCTCAAGTTTGCGTGAATTTTGAAGTTCTTTGCCTCGAAGTCTGCGTGGATCCTGAAGCTTCCTGTCCCAAGTTTGCGTGGATTTTGAAGCTTTCTATACCGAGTTCGCGTGGATTTCGTCTTCAACAAGTCTGCGTGGATTTCATCAAATTAGAGTACGTGGCAGCCATGCCACTGATCTCTCGCCTGCGTGTCCTGTAACTTGCATACGACTCATGCATGATTGCCATGTGTCCAACAGTTACAGGCCACGTCTAGTAACTGCTCATAACCTTGCGTATATTAAATCCTGCGTGATTTTCAACTAAGCACAGGCTGTGAAGACAGTTATCTTTTTAGTTATTATTTTTGACTCTATAAATAGAGTTCTTTTTCTCATTCATGGTACAGATACATTGATATCTACTGTCAAAATTTTGAGAGCTTTTCTTCTTCGCATAGTCCAAGGGATAAAGCGATCGTCTTCTAGATCGGATTCCTACAGTTGTAATTTTTCCAGAAACACAACAAATAAAGAGAATTTCTTTATGGAAAACAAATTGGCGACTCTGCTGGGGAAAACCATCTCCTCTTCTGAGATGGTAACAACTCAATGCGACACTTCGTCAATCGGCTCGACGAAGAAGGTGATGACGATCAAATTCGATCAACTCGCCTATGAAGAAATGCAGCGGGCTAAGGGTGGCAAGCCCACTCCAGCCTCCATCATCACTGCCAAGTCGAAGGGACACTCTGTCTATGTCCCTAAGAATCAGTTGGCAGTCAATGGTGAAGTCTCTGCCATAGTGTCTACTCCTACCTCTGGCAAGAACTCCACTGCAAGCACGCACACTCTTGTGCGTTCGAAGATGACAGTAATCAAAAGTCACGTTGACAGTACTGGCTCCTTAGCCAAATCTGTTCCAGCGTGCAAATTTAACCCCAAAAGTCACGCTGACAGTACTGGTTCCTTAGCCAAATCTGTTCCAGCGTGCAAATTCAACCCCAAAAGTTACGCTGACAGTACTGGCTCCTTAGCCAAATCTGTTCCAGCGTGCAAATTCAACCCTAAAAGTCACGTTGACAGTACTGGCTCCTTAGCCAAATCTGTTCCAGCGTGCAAATTCAACCCTAAAAGTCACGCTGACAGTACTGGCTCCTTAGCCAAATCTGTTCCAGCGTGTAATTCTAAAATTAAAAGTCACGCTAACAGTACTGGTTCCTTAGCCAAATCTGTTTCAGCGTGTATTTCATCAGAGAAGAATAACTCCTTAGTTATCTCTTCTTCTTTACCGAGTTCTACTAGAACTGGGGGTGGTCTTCCACACAAAATCCCTTCGAAAAGGAATAACTCTTTAGTTGTTTCTTCTGCTCCTGTAGTTTTTACTTCAGGAACAGCTTTGACTGATACTTTTGTTAGTCAAAGGAAAGGAGATGGTCTTTTGACTACTCTTCCTTCTGGACATTCTATGTCTCAAAATCTGATTGAGTCTAAGAAAAAATATTCCTTAATATCTTCTCCTATGACTTCTTTAAATTGGGCACAGAATCTGTCCATTAAAGAGGGTCTGTTACCAACTCCTAATCAAAGGAGTGGTTCAACTCTTCCTTCTCTACAAATATCCAGATCAATGGAGGGAAAACTCCATGTTTCCAAAATTAATGTGTTACCTTCCACTGATTTAAGAACAAAACTCAGTACTTCTGGTGTTAAGAAACCATACCAATTGGATATGAAGATAAAAGATCCAGATGCAGAGTATGCAAGAAATTATGTGGCTCACATTAATCACTCTTTGTATAATCAAGAGCCATTAAGACCCAAGAACAGGAAGTATACTCCTCAATCTTCACAAACAGATTTACGAGAATATCTTCAACAGAAGAGAAGGAGTAATTCTATGTCAAAGGAATATGCTGAATGTGACTTCTATCCAAGAGTCATAATTCAGTGCAGATGTCAATCAACGGTTCAAGACCATGGTGATCATGAATGTGACTTCCAGCCAAGAGCCACAATGTAATGCAGATGTCAAACTAAACGACAGTCTGTCTTCAATAGGATTCAGTATGAATCTATGCCTGATGAAGATGAGCCTTTGTTTGCCTCTGTCAACATGACTTCTCGGGACACCGGGGGTAGAGTTGATAGTCCAGATGGAGTATATAGAAACACCAGAGCAAGAGTCCTGGCTTCTAGTCAAAGAAATTTGATCCCTGAAATTGATTCTGAATTCCTTGGAGAATTTAACTTTCCACCTCTTCCTACTGGGGGTAGTTCTCCTATAATTGACTTTGATGCACGAAGCAATGATTCAGAACAAACAACATCTACTAGTTCATCGATAATTCCTCGTACAGTTACAACTTATATGGTTGATGGGAATACTGATGAACCTTCTTCTTCCTTGACTCCTCAAGATCAAAGAATTGCTTCTTTGGAACAACAAATGAAGTCTATGGTTGATACTATGAAGTCGATGTATGAACTCATGGCAACACAGATGCAAAATCGACAGACTGTACCAGATGCCATACCAACTGACACTGATATGAGTCCAGTACAAGTTCCTCCAGCAGTACAATCTAATACTCCTGGACCAGCTCAACCAAATCCTAGTCTCTCTGGAGCTGGGGGTAGTGCTTACAATGCTGTTCCTCCTCCCAACTATTCTCTACAAGCCACAACTCCACAATCTTCGAGAGTTGTCTCTGAAGAATTGAAGAATCTCAAAACTCAATTCGAGGCATTCAAACAGAAGGATGGTTTACAAAGGTTAGGTATCAAGCAGCCTTATCCGATAGAATGGAAGCAAGTATCATATCCTCCTAAATACAAGCCTCCTACTATCTTATTCTATGATGGAACCACTTCTCCAAGTCAGTTTATTAATCACTTTGAAGTGATGACTGATCAACTGCAACCAAGTGATGCCCTCCTTACTCGGGTATTTATTGGATGTCTCAAGGAAACAGCTTATGAATGGTATAGGAGTCTCCCAGATGGGAGCATTACCTCATTTGCTGGTTTCAAACAGATATTTCTTGAAAGGTTCTATGAAGGGCTTAATGACATGACTATGTCTGCTCTTATTAGAATCAAGCAGAAAAATAATGAATCTACAGAGGAATACATTGAACGGTTTCGAAGAGAAGCTCTGAAGATGCCTCTTGGAACTCCTGATGCTGTCACCATTGACACATGCAAATCAAACTTGTTGTCAATCATCAGTATATGGACAGGGTCCACTCAATTTCAAGATTGGCCTTCCTTCATAGTCAGTGTCAAAGCTGCAGAAATCAGTGCTGAAACCTTCAAAGGTTTAGGAGTGCAGATGACTCCTAAAGAAACAGGACAAGGTGCTAACAATAAAAACAATGCTCGCAAGGAAAAAGAAACTCTTGAAGTTAATCTTCAGAGCAAAGATGCATCAAATGTTCAAACTCCTGCCTCTACAACTCAACAATCAAGAACACCTCGCCCCAAAGAAGAATATTCTTTTGATGACGATGATGTCCTTGGTATCTTTGAATGTCTACTGAAAGGTAATAAAATACAATTACCTGAGATCAAGAAACCTGATGAAGCTGGTAAAACAGATCATCCCAAATACTGCCCATATCACAGAATGCTGGGTCATACAATTCGTACATGTTATGTACTGAAAGGAAAGATCCAAGAAATGATTAAATCTGGAGCTATCTCTCTTACTCCAAAAGAGAAGACCGTCACCTCCAACGTCGTCTCTATGCAATTTGGAGACTTCCCTCCTCAATTTCTTGAAAGCGGGATCGTTTCTATTCCCAAGGCAACTCTTGACATAGTGAATCTTCCTCCTCCACGGTCTGAAGGATTAGTGCCAATCACTTTGGAGACTGGAGAAATCATGTGGATTCATCCTGATCTAGTGGCAGATTTTGAATCTCCTTTTCCTCAAAAGATTTCTTCTCGAAAGTCCAAGAAGGCTGGAAAGATCAAGTCATGTCATATGACTTCTCTTGAATCTATTCCTGACACAGAGCAAAAAGAGAAAGAAGAAGCACTTGTTAGTGCTACTCGAACGGGGAAACCTTATCTAAAGGATTATTCCAAAAGTCCTGAGGATCCTCTTGATATCCCTCCAGCTGATAAAGATGCTTCTAATGTTCCTCCTGAAGAAGAATCATCTACTGCACCTGTTCCTTCAACTACACCAGTTGAACCTGTTCCTCCCAAGCCTACAGCTCTGGAGAAAGGCAAACAACAGGCTCGATTTGATAAGCCAATCAAGAAGTCCTCTCCTCTTGGACTTCAGAAGCCTTACAACTTCGACATTTTGGCTCAACTTGCTAATACTCCAGCTAGAATGTCCCTCTTTGAACTTCTACGTCTTTCCAAAGAGACTCGGGAGACATTAAGTGAAGCACTTCTACAAGCTGACTCTTGTCTTGCACAATTGAAGAAGCCAGATGTAGAACCTGCCACTTGCTTACATTGCAACAGTGTACTGGAGATTATCCCAAATATCACCTTTACACAAGACGACATGCTATTGGAGGATAATCGACATGATCGGCCTCTCTACTACACCGGTTATATCGACACAATGAAGATAGATCGTATCCTCATTGATCCAGGGTCTGCTATAAGCATAATGCCAAAGAGTCTGTTGGATGAACTAAAAATTCCTCTCCACAAGCTCTCCAAGACGGTTACTACTATCTTGGGATTCAATCAAAGCCGAAGTGAGCCTTTGGGAAAGATTCATCTGAAGCTTCAGATAGGCGATTTTAGATCTAAAGTCACTTTCTATGTGATCGAGATCGCGGGATCCTATAATCTTCTTCTGGGGAGGCCCTTTCTTCATGAAAATAATGTGGTGCCCTCTACTCTTCATCAATGTTTTAAATACATTGATAGCAATGGAAGAGTACAAAAAGAAGTTGCTGATGTAAATCCCTTCCATGGGGTTGAAGCTTATTTCAACGATTCTCGAATGTACAAAGAAGAGTATACAAGGATCATACAAGCTATGGAGAAAGAAGATGCACAAAGTGAGACTTTAATAATCCCTGTTAAAGGTCGAACTACTCAGCAACAATCTCCTAAACCCTCTGGAGAAAATTCTTTTATCATTTCAGTGAGTGGACGGATCTCTCCGTTACCTCAGTCATCTACTCAAAATACACTGATCATTCCTGTCAGTGGGCGTACTACAGTTCCTGTATCTTCACAAGATACTCTGCTAATTCCAGTTGGAGGGCGGACTACTCTTCCTACTCAAACTTCAAGAGAGCTCACCTCTTCTGAGCTATTTGTTATCGATCTTAATCGAAACAAAGCTTCTTCTCCCCTTTTAGTCATTGACTTGGCTAAAATCTCTAAGGCTCAGCCTTCTCCCAATGTAAATACTGCTGCTTTTACATTTAATGAAAAGTCTCCACCTTTGCAGTACGTTGATGTGTGTAATTATGTTCATAGTTATTTACATCTGTTAGATGACTTGAACACAATAACCATAGGAGTTGTACAGACTGTTCATACAGATGTATCCCTAGAACCTGTACAATCTTCATACTTTCTAGTTCCCAGCAGAAAGCCAGGAGATATTCCAATATTCTTCTACAAAGAGCCTCAAAATCTTTCTGATCTTGAAGATGAAGACAAAAATGATGATACTGGAAGATTACAACTACGTCGTTATAGTCAGCAATCTAAAGACATCATCAAAAATATGGGCTATGACTTCAGGACTGGCCTCAATAGTGGAAAAGGAAGAAAAATGCCTGTTCGTATTCCTCTTCTGAAATATGGAAGGACAAAATGCGGATTGGGCTATATTGCTCCTACTCCTTTTATCAAAATTATCCATGAAGATCCTGAGTTTGACGAAGATAAGAGATCTGATTCTTCTAGTACCACTTCTTGGGATTCCGATACAAGTATCGGGGACTTCTACTGCAACATTCTGTCTTCCAATATGGTTTCTATTGACTGTTTTGAAAAATGATTCATACTTGACGGTTCATCCGTTCATCTGACGGTTCATCCGTTCATTAATACTTGACGGTTCATTCGTTCATCTGACGGTTCATCCGTTCATTAATGCCTGACGGTTCATCCGTTCATCCATCCGACGGTTCGCCCGTTCATTATAATCTGACGGTTAACCCGTTCATTCATCTAGTCTTTTGATTTTCGAGTCTAAAGATCATGAAAAATTGAGTTCAAAGATATTTTTATGTCTGAATTCTATTTTTTCCAATCAGTATTAAACTAAGATCATTTCTGGTTTAATATCATCTGATAGAATTACAAAGTTTGTTTGTATATTCTATTCTACTGAAATATGTCATGTATTATTTACCTCTGAACATATTTTCTATGAATCTATCATTATCAAAACAGCAAAACCAAAAGTCAGATCAAGAACTTTCATTTGTTGTCATTTCATAATCAAAACATGGAATACAAGTGAAAGTGAGAATAAAAAAGGGGGGGGGGAATTCACTTGCTTGGAGTTATCAGCTCCCTAATACGATCTAGAACAACATTCAGTTTCTCTTCATGAGTTTTTCTAACTCTTTCTGCTGCTACAATTGTAATATTCTGTTCATCAAAAGTAATGATGGCAGACTGGCGACGGTTGGCTTCTTCAAACTGTTCCGTCTGCATCTGTTCCCGTTCCTTCTGAAGAATCTCACAACGTTCGGCTTCAAAGATATAAGCCGTAGCAACTTCAGCTTGTTCTGTTTCCATGACGGCAATGCGCTCTTGAAGACGAGCTAATTCTTCTTTCAATTTCTTCAATTCTTCAGTCTTGGATGTGTTGTCTTTTTCTAAAAACTCTACTCTTTGACGAGCAGCTAATATTTCTTCGCCCTTTTCTACTAATTTTTCAGTAGAAGAGGCAAGAAATGTTTCTAGAGCTGCCTGTTGGGACTGTACTTCATTCTCTAGTTGCTCAATCTCAGCTTCAGTTAAAGATTGAATGTCCTCCTTCTTGGTCTCCCAGTATTTTCGGATAGTTACTTCTAACTCATCCAGGAGATGTTCAAAGAAGATGCACTGAGATGCGTAACCAGCATGTCGCAGCACCATCAGTGGGAATTTGACCATAGTTCTGAGATCAGAAAAGGGCATAGCTTCATCCTTCAAGAAACGTCTAGAATATGTATCTAGATATGAATAAATGATTTCTGGATACATTCCCAGGGTTCTTTCTAGCCCAATCTCAAATCCAGGAGTCGCTGTCATCATGGAAGAAGAAGCTTGAATATTCTCTATCCTCGGAACAGAAGTATGTGCGACAGAAGAAGTTGGCAAGTGTGAACTCTCTTCATCAGCATCAGCTTGGATAAGCGGAGCATGAGTCGAGCTCATTGCTGCAGCAGTTCCTACAATTAAAAAAAATATAATTAGCATTTAAAGGAAGAGAAATAGCAGAAATAGAATCTGAAATAAAGCTTTACCTGGCTGAGGTTCATATTCGGTATGTGGAGGGAGTCTTGCTTCTTCTCGCAGCCGTTCCATGATTGTATCCGATACCTGCTTTATATGGCTGCTTCCAGCTCCAGAATTACTAGGTGCTAAAGCATTGTTCGGTGACTGAACAGGTTCAGGGCTAAGTTCCATTTTGTTCCCTTTCACTTTATCTTCATCATAAGGAGTCGAAGTGCCAGCATGCCAGTCTTCTCCTCCTTCAGCTTCTTCTTCTTCATCCTCAGGATGAACTTCTGATTCAGAGTCAATGATATTCACATCTTCATGAATCTCTGGAACAGTGACGATAGTAAGCTCAGTGTTAGCTGTCGGTTCAGTCGTCTCTGGAATATCGGTCCAAAGAATAATGTTCTGACAAACATTCTTCAATAGATCATCAGCAGCTGATAGCTCAGACGCAGGCACGTCTTCATTGCCTCTGGTCCCAGAAATATTTTCTTTAGCTTGAGTTTCAGGAACTTCTGGCTGTTCTGAAACTTTTTCTAGAGCTGGTTCCCCTTCAGAGTAATTAATCTGATCATCCAGTGCTTGAATGACGCCTTCAGTCCCATGCTCAAATGGGATTATCCTCGTCTCTGAGGGCTCAATAGCTACTCCACTTCTGATTGGAGCAGTTGTTTCCTGAGCATGAACAGACTCTACTTCAGTCTGTTCAGTTGAAGCTGTTGCAAGGTGAATATTATCAGACTCAGTCTTCTCAGAAGAAGCTGCTTCATTGATTTCCGGCAAAGTTCCTCCACTCATGATCGTCTCTAGGAGTTTATTGCCCTTAATTTTGCTGACAGACTTCTTAACATACTTCCCTCTTGACCTCCTTATCAAAGGAGCGTCGTCTTCATCAGTCTCTTCATCCTTATCAGCGGCATCGTCTTCATCAACTGATATACCGCCCAAAGATGAAGTAGCAGTCACCGAGACCCCTTTCTTTTATTTTTGGATGTTTGAGACCTAGTACTCCTCTTGGAGATGGTCTCAGATTCGTCACTTCTCTTCCTCTTAGAAAGAGATATAAATATAGGAGGAAGGACCTCATCAGGAAAATTTCCTTCCTGGAATAATTCATAGGGAGGCTCAACTTCTGTTGTCTCATCTTCGGGTTCTGAAGGAAAGTGCTGAATAACAATTTTCTTCTTTGACCTCTTCGATGGAGCTGGATCATCCTCTGCAACAAAGGTCTTCAGATTAAACTCGGTCTGAAAGTGCTCGACGACACATAGAAACGTGCATACGTATAAAGCATCTTTGGCCCCGAGCTAGACAAAGGATTAGGCATAGAGAATACGACCTTTGTATCTCTAGCTGCAAAATATCTCCAAGCTCGAGCTCCGTCAATGAGTCCTCCGCGAGCAGATAAACAAGTAGTGGCGTTCCCAACATGGAGTTGGTCATACCCGAATTGTCTGGCAAATCGGCTTGGTAAATATGGTTCCAGATATGCCATTTCTTCGTGACGATATACCAGATGAGAAGGTCGGATCCTCTGTAACCATTGGAAGGCTACATCATCTAGTCGGTTTCCCATATCTCCGTCCATCATATTTAAGGGCATACTCTCATAGCCCGATGGTGGAGGGACACATTGGATCGACCAATGTGACGCCCTATTCAATACATTTCTGCATTCTGGGAGGGTGTGAACCTTCCAGAACGTCTCTCCAGAGTACCTCTCCAGAAAAAGACTGCCACTCCCTCCTGCCCCTGGAGGTATCAGACCATCATGATGAAGGAGAAGCCAACCATATAAAAATGTGAAAGGCATCTCTATCCTTGGGAATTCTTCAGTCATCAGCCTCTGAGCAGACAGCATGGTAGTTACAAAATTTCGAAGACCTGCATTTAGTCTGCAGGTCATCGCTGATAATAAGTCCAGCCTGTAACCATACACAAGGCGTACCGCTGTAAAGATAACACCTCTGTGTATTCTGTCCAAAGAACTGGAGCCGGGAACGACGAATCTCCTTAACCACAGAGATAGAAATCCGGCCAAGTGACCGTTCCTTGACAGATCCTTGCCACTCTGCCGCACATAAGAGCTGAAAGTGGTTCCAGCTTTGAACTCGTACCAATCTTCAGTAATGGTGAAATCCTTGCAGTCGTATTTCTCCAGCAAATAAGTGATCTCACTCTCAGAGAGAGGCTTGAAGTTGCTAATCTGATAATACCTCTTTTCATTTATTTTCCTATCATCCTTTTCACGGTTCATGAAAAGGTAGGACATCCACTTCTGAATGTGGTTGCCAGCTTCATCCTTGGAACCCTTGTAATATAGGGTGCATGTGCCAAAATGGCACATCATCTCTTCAAATAGATGGACCATCTCTGGGTTCTTCTCTGACAGAAAGTTCAGTTCCTCTGTCGTAGGAACATACTCCTCATACGACAGCGAGCCTGAAGGCAGGTGTGAGATGTATTTCATCTCATGAAGGACGAAGCCCATCTCTCCTTTTGGAGTCATAAAAGTCCCCGTCCTGTGGTTGTATCTCTCAACTAAAGCCAGGAATAGGAAGGGGTTGGGTTTAAAGCCGTAAGATGAGTTGACGACAGCATCATAAAGATTAATCTTCTTCAACTCAGTTCCAAAATTTTCCAAAGCCCAATGGACCAAAGTCTTCCATCTCACATTCTCCTGATTCATTAGGCCATTCATCCTCGGCGTTGAATCGGTCGAATATAATGCATTCCGGTTTGACATAAATTCATTTATGAATATGGGCATCCTGAAGGGCATCACTATGGATGAGCCTTCTGGTGGTATACATCCAGGCTTCAGACCCCGAAATACTGATACATGATCCTCCGGGGCACTGAAAAATCCCTCTTTCCTGTAAATAATACGACTTGCTTTCGCCTGCTGATATTTAGTCAAATACCAAGACATCTTTCTCGGATAGCTGGCATACATAAGTCTCATGATTGACAAGCCCCGGGAAACCTTTGGCCAATACATGGGTTGTTTCACATCCCCCTCAAAGCAGAAGCACACCTTCTTCCTAATGCCCTTTGGCTGAGATTTTTGTGCTATAGCATCTCCGAACAAGAATGCTGGTTTCTTATGGGATACCAGATCTAGACTTTGGAAAGGTTGTCCATTCATCAAGCAGAGTAAAGTTGTGTGGTCTTGATTAGCCAACAGTGATAGTCTTGCTTCAGGGAGATCAAAATGAGGGAATGTTATATGAGATAGATCATGCTTAAATGAAATACTCAAGCACCCCTCAAAATCTGCTTCTTCGCTTCGGATTTCACTACAGAAAATGACAAGAAGACAAAGTCAGATATACCTATGTCTATGCGTGTATTACAGTATTTGAAAAAAAATTCAAAAGTCACGCAGACTCCACATGGATATATTACTGTGACATGCTGAGTGATTTATTCACGTAGATGATTAATTCACGCAAAGCTCGGACATATTAGGATGAAAGTCACGCATCATTTGCCAGAATCACATTTAAATGGAAATGACAAAAAATACGCTGACAGATCAAGACTAATCTATCCAGAAGATGACTCTCAGAAGCCTGCGTGAATAATTCAACATTGACATCTCTGTCAACATGTGAAAAATTACGCAGCTTCATCCTGAAAGCTGCGTGACTATTTCAACATGGACATTTCTGCCAACGTGAAAAGTCACACAGAATCATGAGAACCATGCTCCTTTACACAGAGCTTCGTAAACACGAAGATGTGAAGTATGGCCGACCCTAAAGAGGGGGCATACTTTATTAAATATCCTTTGCCCTAAGGAGGGGGGATATATTTCTGAAGTTTAATATCTTAAGATCCTAAAAAATTCTATGTGGAGTTTATCTTCATCGTCTTCGACAGATTGTGTTCTTCCATCACTTACGATGCATAGGAGCTCGCGGGACTGCTTGTCGAGGAAGTCTGTCAGTTGTGGCATGCGACGAAGTCGCAGGGGCTTTCCCCTTGGCCTGAGCATCAGCTTTTTTGGGAGCCATTGCTGCTGAAAAAGTAGAAGAAGAAGTCGGAGAGGAAGGAGTTCGTCGGGGAAGATGAAGTTCTCTTCTGTGGGTTCTCTCTTTCAAAACGCAAGTAAAGAAAGAAAGAAGTAATCTATGGCTTATTTATAGGCTCATAAAGAATTCTAAATGACGGTCAAGTCATTATTGCCTCGATATTTGGAGATTTGCACGGGATCCTAACAGCACAGAATCCCAACAGTCTAAACATCTCGGTGTAAATCTCTCATTTTGAAGTCATCTCAGCGTGACTAAATCCATTTTATCATCTCTATTTTCAAAGTATTTCGAAATAATTTATTATTTTTCGAAAACTTTAAAGGGGGTTTTGTAGGCCTCAAAAATGAAAGTCACGCTGAGTTGATCAAGACAGAGTCAAAAGTCACGCTCAGTTGATCCAGACAATATAAACAAATCACGCTGGGAGGCAACTCATCATTTGCCAAAGAGTAATTATGACTGACAACACGACAGTCGAAGAATATCTCTTCGTATGCCACGTATACACAGAATTTGAGAGATCATCGCCGTCTATCGCATGATTTTCGAAATCTTCTTCAGCAAGACTCAGCCTTCGTCGAGTTGGCGTACCAAAAGGGTTTCTTGTCATTTAATACGACTGACAAAGCAATCACTGTCAGAGATTTTGTGTCAGTCGAGACACGTCGAATCAAGACAGCTGGCAGTTCTATCTCAAGTCTGCGTGTATTTGTGATCTTCATCTCAAGTTTGCGTGGATTCTAAAGTTTTCTTCCTCAAGTTTGCGTGGATTTTGAAGTTCTTTGCCTCGAAGTCTGTGTGGATCCTGAAGCTTCCTGCCCCAAGTTTGCGTGGATTTTGAAGCTTTCTACACCGAGTTCGCGTGGATTTCGTCTTCAACAAGTCTGCGTAGATTTCATCAAATTGGAGTACGTGGCAGCCATGTCACTGATCTCTCGTCTGCGTGTCCTGTAACTTGCACACGACTCATGCATGATTGTCATGTGTCCAACAGTTACAGGCCACGTCCAGTAACTGCTCATAACCTTGCGTATGTTAAATCTTGCGTGATTTTCAACTAAGCACAGGCTGTGAAGACAGTTATCTTTTCAGTTATTATTTTTGACTCTATAAATAGAGTTCTTTTTCTCATTCATGGTACAGATACATTGATATCTACTGTCAAAATTTTGAGAGCTTTTCTTCTTCGCATAGTCCAAGGGATAAAGCGATCGTCTTCTAGATCGGATTCCTACAGTTGTAATTTTCCCAGAAACACAACAAATAAAGAGAATTTTTTTATGGAAAACATCGCCCTGTCCTATAGTCGTGGCCCTCACGACCTCTCATATAGGTAAGTCCTTAAGGGTTGGTGATGGGAATCAACCCTGCATATAATGCTTGGACTTATTAAGAGTTTAAACTCAACCTATCCATATCACAAAAGGAACACTGTCACCATAGGGATGGGGTATGAATGTACACATGTACAGCCTCCTGGACTTTTATTTTAAAGAGAATTTAATCTCAGGTCAGTGTTCCATAATAGTCACCTAGTCCAGCTTGTTTCTACCCATTGAACCGGCTTCTTGGGATCTCCAGTCAGACTCGGTTGGGTTGCCACTGCTGGTGACTATACTATGGGCTTAACCCCATCCCCCTCGATGATTCTAGGATCAATGTCCTAGACAGACCCTTCGTCAAGTGGTCTGTAAGGTTCTTTTCTGACTTTATATAGTCAAGAACCACATATTTGCCCAATAGGCTCTTTATTGACTTGAAATGCAGCTGCAGGTGCCTGTTCATCTTAGCATTCATAGAATCATGCTTTAGTAGTTCTATAACAGATTTATTATCACAGTTTATAGAAATTACAGGAATAGGATGAACATAAATAGGTATATGCATAATAAGATTTCTGAGCCATTCGGCTTCTGTACATGTAGTATCCAAAGCAATCATTTCAGAGTCCATTGTACTCCTGGCTATGATAGTTTGTTTACATGATCCCCAGGAGATTGCAGCTCCTGCTAGGGTAAAAACATATCCAGTAGTGGATTTTATATCATGTGAATCAGTTACCCAATTTGCATCGGAGTACCTTCTATGATATCAGGGTGTCTAGTATAATGAAGTTTATAATTTAGAGTACCCTTAAGATATCTAAATACTCTGTCCAATGCAGTCCAATGCGACTGATTTGGGTTACTAGTATATCTACTTAGTCTCCCAATAGCAAAAGCAATGTCAGGTCTGGTCCTATTTGTTATGTACATAAGGGACCCAATCATTTGTGAATATCTATGTTGTTCTATAGGTGATCTTTCATTCTTCTTGAGAACAACATTACTGTCATAAGGGGTAAGGACAGATTTCTTGTCAAAATACTCAAACTTTCTTAGCATTTTCTCAATTGAATGTGCTAAGGATAGAGTATAGCCCTCTTTCCTTTTTGACACTTGCATTCCTAGGATCAGATTTGCCTCACCTAAGTCTTTCATATCAAACTGGTTAGATAAATAATTCTTAGTATTATTTATCAATTCCAGTGAAGATCCTAAAATAAGGATATCATCAACATACAAGCATAAGATAACACAACTTTCATTTGTATTTTTAGAATACAAACATTTGTCATATTCATTTGGTACAAAACCAAATTCTATAATGACTTTATCAAATTTGTTGTGCCATTGCTTGGGAGCTTGCTTTAGACCATAAAGAGATTTTACTAATCTACAAACCTTCTTTTCTTGACCTTTAGCAATAAAACCTTCAGGTTGCTCCATATATATCTCTTCTTCTAAATTTCCATTTAGAAATGCTGTCTTTACATCCATTTGATGGATCAGCATATCATGAATGGATGCTAGAGCTAGAAGGGTTATAATAGAAAAAATTCTAGCTACAGGAGAGTAGGTATCAAAATAATCTAATCCTTTCTTCTGGGTAAACCCTTTGGCCACTAATCTAGCCTTATATTTTTCTATGGTACCATCGGCTCTAAGTTTCTTCTTAAAGATCCACTTACAACCTATTGGTTTGCTGCCTAAAGGAAGGTCTGTTAAAAACCAAGTATTGTTCTCCATGATGGAGTTGTACTCATTGTTAATAGCTTCTTTCCAGAAAGGGGCATCAGGAGAGGATATGGCTTCTTCATAAGTTGAGGGGTCACCTTCTATCAAAAATGTGAAGAATCCCTCTCCTAAATTCTTTTCAATCCTTTCTCTTTTACTCCTTCTAGGTTCTATGACTTGTTCAGATTGTGAACTAGGCATTTGGTCATGAGAACTAGTAGACGGAGTAAAAGGAGGGTTAGAGGAAGATGAAGGGTTTCTATCCTTGAAGGAAAAAATATTCTCAAAGTATACAGCATCTCTAGCTTCAATGATTGTGTTATTAGAGATTTTATTTACTTCAGAATGGGTTACAAGAAATCTATTGGCATTACTATCTAAGGCATATCCTATAAATACAGCATCTACAGTCTTAGGTCCTATCTTCCTCTTTTTAGGTTCAGGAATTCCTACTTTTGCTAGACAACCCCAAACTTTGAGGTAATTAACCCTAGGGGTTCGACCTTTCCATAACTCATATGGGGTCTTATCATTAGTCTTACTGGGTATCCTATTAAGAATATAACAGGCTGACAATAAGGCTTCTCCCCAAAGATTATCAGGGGCACCTGAGCTGAGAAGCATGTCATTTACCATATCTAAAAGAGTACGATTCTTCCTTTCAGCAACTCTATTGGATTGTGGTGAATAAGGAGCAGTTATCTCATGAATAATTCCATGTTCTTTACAGAAGTTATTCATATCATTTGAGGTGTACTCTCCCCCACGATCTGATCTAAGGATCTTAATCTTCCTATCCAACTGGTTCTCAGCTTCAGATTTATAGACCTTGAATCTGTCTAGAACTTCATCTTTGGTCTTAAGGAGGTAGGTGTAGCAATACTTTGAATGATCATCTATAAAAGTAACAAAGTATTTCCTACCGCCTCGGGTCAAAACCCTATTGGAATCACAAACATCACTATGGATAAGTTCTAGGAGTTCAGAATCTCTATAGACATATTTGAAAGGTAATCTAGTATGTTTGGCTTGAACACAAATCTCACATTTGTGTTCATTATCTATAGGAGTCTTAGGGATAAGATCTAAGTTCATCATCCTTTTAATAGATCCTAAGTTCACATGACCTAGTCTACCATGCCAAACATTTGATGATTCAATATTTGCAACAAAAGAAGGATTAGAACTTTTATTCATAGTACTTAAAAAAAAGAGTCCATCTTTCACAAATCCTTTTTCCACAAACAAATCATTCTTAGAAAAAACTACTTTATTTGCCTCCATAACAATTTTGTATCCTGAGGCTACAAGGAGGGATCCACTAACAAGATTTCTTCTGACAGACGGCACATGAAGTACATCATGGAAAGGTAGAATTTTTTCTGATGTCATCTTCAGATCTATTCTTCCTCTTCCCACACACTACAACAAATATGGCCTACAATAGCATGCGCAGAACGCTATAGAAAGTCTTCTATAGCATATTCTGTCTGCTATAATCGCCCACGCTATAGTATGTCCAGACATGTGAACGCTATAACGTTATAGCGTTCATGAATGCTGTAGAAGGTTTATAGCGTTCGTGTATGCTGTTGATGATTGATAGCGTTTATGAATGATGTAAATACTTTATAGCATTCTAGAACGCTGTAGATGGTTTATAGCGTTCGTGAGTGCTGTGAATTACTTATAGCGTTTATGAATGCTGTGGATTATTTATAGCGTTTATGAATGCTGTTGATGATTTATAGCGTTTGATGAATTGATTGTCATGAACGCTATAGATGGTTTGATTTATTATAGCGTTCATCATATGCTATCGTGGTAGCAGCAATTTAGACGTTTTGAGTGCTATAAACCTACTACAGAATTTTATATTATTTCATATCTGCTACAGAATTTTATATTTCATAACCTGTTTTGTATCACATATAAATAACAATAATCGCAAACAATTTCAATCGCAACTTGTATTTCGATCAATCAAGATATAGGAAAAATTTGCCAAAATATAAAATGTTTCATTAGAACATTCAAGATGTACAAAAAGTAGTAGTCATTAAAACATTCAAGATGTAGAAAAAGTAGTTGTACGCCAAAATAAACCATTCTATTTACAAAGTATCTGTAGTCCAAAATAAACCATTCTATTTACAAATATCTGTAGGCCAAAAAGCAGCTCGATCGCCTCTTTCCTTCTAGCAGCTATCCACAACCATCAAAAACATATACGCCAACCTACACAAAATTGAGAAAAAAATACATTATGATATAAAAACAAATACTAAAATTGCCAAGTGCCTTGTACAGTCATGAAACTTGTGATTGTAAATGAACTAAAAAAAATCAGACAAGACATCTAAACCAGGCATCTAGCAGCAAGGGTTCAGACTTCAGAGTTAAGGTAAGAACTAAGGTATTGACCTATATCCTACCACAGTAGACAATGATTGTAATGACCGCTGTTTAATTACCTATACCCTACCAGACTATGGTTCACTCCACAAGATGATCAGCACAATATATAGATGAATATACAAATTGTGGCGTAACAGGAGAATGACTATTATGACCCTTCAATTAGCATGTAATAGCCATAAACTACAATATAAGTTATTACAATTAACTGAAATCCTATTCATAAATAATATCAAAAAAAACAACACAATTAGCCAGTAGAATCATTTTGATGAAATTAACAATGTGTGTAGAACTCTCGAGTACCAGTAGATAGATATTTATCAATGAATATCAGTCTTTGGTGAAGACGTATATTTTTTTGTGTTGCAGTATGTAACTGGTCCCTACAGTAGGAAGTAGAGCAGCAGTTGGCAGCATATAAAATAACAACAAGCAGCAATAGAAGCTACAAAGTAGCAGATGCTATATGCTGGAAGCTACTGCAGTTGGGTAGTAGTAGGTAAAACCTTTGTGTGTTATGATGGTTAACTGTAACATACTTCAGTAGTTAGAACCTAGGGTGCAGGGGAATTAAACTTGTTTATCAGGAACAGACTGCAACAACAGTTAGCAACCTCTAACTATCAAGGAAATCGTGTTCTGTGCATGTCTCTGCAAAAGTACCTAATTGGGAATGGATATGCAGTGTAGAGGTCTCTTGACTATTGTTGTACAGACCTGGGCAAGGGTATCATTAGGATAGGTTCAGCAATACTTGTAGCAGATTCTGCAGAATGCTTTATGTGAACATTTCTATTCTTGCATCAACTCCAGGTTAACAAGTAGTAGCTGGTATGCCTCTATTATGGTTTTTGTACAAAAAAATTCCATTGGGATCAAGATTTCATAGATGTTGTCTTTTGCTATAGGCAATGGTAACGTTTGATTGATTTTTAATGATATATGATCAGAATCATTCCCCAAAATTTTCTGTTAGAACTACAGTAAAAAATTAGAGCACAAAGCAACAAACAGTCTTCACATGAATTTAGGTTATGAGCATGTACATGTTTATGTATCTTTATACTTTCTCGAATGTTTTTTTAATAGTATAAGAAATGGTATATGCAGCATACTACCTAAACTGGACAACAATTCATGACATTATATAAATTTAGAAATAACTATTGCCCATATACAATAGGCCTACCATGATGGTGTCCCTTGGTGCAGTGGTAAGGCTTGACCCATGTATCCTGGAGGATGTAAGATGTGAGTCACAGAAAAACCTCTACACATTGGGAGAAGGTTGCACGCGTCTTGACCCTCACCATACCCCATATTAGAGGAACCTTGTAGCAAATATTGCATGAACACGGACACGAATACACACATAATACAAAAATAGGATAAAGGACAACTTCAGGTAGTTACAAACATAGCTAACTATGTGGCACAAATAAGAATGCAGGTACGGACATGGTACAGATACAGGCACCCTCTTGCCATAGTAGACATGGTTAGGGATATGCACTTTAAGATTGTGTTCTTGCTTCTTACAATTCACAAACCGATATTATAACGTTAATGAACGGCATAGGGGAGAAGTGGTTGAGATCGATACATGGGTTGCAACATCAGGTAAGAACGACATGTGGAGGGACTGGATCCTTCGAGACTATAACACCCATAAATAATTACAAAAGCAACAAGGTACATTGAGCCAGGACTAGTTTACCTTAATTTTTCCATCTTAAGTCTTGATAGCGCACATGATTTATTTTTACCCACGGATGCAGCACTTGGGTGATCATGAACAGAGAAACGAGGAGGCTATTGAAGATAACCAGAACATATGATGGAAGAAGTGAAGCCCTTTTTTCGACAGTACAATAATCTCTCAGATTGGTTTTGACTACAAGATTAACAAGCTCAACGAGGAGACGGCACAAAACATAAGTTCATGTTTAGTATAAGTGGCCATAATTGATGTAAACTCTATATATACCAAAAGAATACCTCTGATGAATGTTAAGTAATATATAATAAATATAACTTTTTTCTTTCTAATATATGATATATAGAACTTGATAATAGCAACACTGAGCATTTGTTTCATGTAAAATTTAACCAAGATGGAGCGTCATGGACATCAACCAGCACTTAAACAATGTCAGATATATTGGCTAGATTCAGGAGGTAAGTTCTTGATAGAGTTATAGAACATATCAAAACTCTTTCGATATCTTATTCTCACTGTTTGGTTGTAAGAAAATCGAGAAAAAGAAAAGATGAGAATTATCGTTTTAAAAAATAGGAGATTTTCGCATAACATCTTTTGTTAGGATGCTAGTGAAACAAATACGAAGTGACAATGCATTTTGTGCTCTGCAGAATAGGCTACACAAGTGTCATTTGTTATTGACATCAGTAACTTGTACAAACAACAATGAGAAATCTAATCTACATGGAATACTATAATATCAATTCTAACTGTTTTACAAAAAATCAATATTTAAGATCACTACTACAAAGTATATTTCTACTGATTGCAGGATACTAACATGCATGGAGCAGACTAAATACAGACAGCTATTCGACGGACACTGATACGGATATTTACACCATTTTCCTGTGTCCGTGCATCATAGGAAGCAAATTTGTGCAATGCAGATTTGTAAAACATGGTAAGTTTGGGAAATGCAGTATGTTATATTGAAAGATGATTACATGTATCCATACATGTTTCTCTGCTCCTTAAATGTCTATGATTTACAAAGTTAACTGAGAATTAGGCATTATCTTGGATACAAGAATTAATATTTTAGAAGTTAACACAAAAAAAGGTTTTATCAGACCTTTTTTCTACTTCTGATTTGTCTGTGACGTGGGTTTGGCCAGATGATAGAATTGACTGGATAGTCACATAAACAATTGTTGGTTTTTTGACCAGATGATAGAATTGACTGGATAGTCACACATAAGCAATTGTTGGTTTTTTGACCAGATATTCGGTTGACTTGATATCCTCTATTACATACATATTTCCCCATGTAACATAGTATTCCCGAGATTTGCTTACATGATTCTTGCTTATTTGAACTTTTTTGCAGAGGTATCAGATCAGAACTTTGTAGATACGGAGATTGAAGGAGGAGAAAAGTTGAAGAGAAGATGCACTAAAAAAAGAGCAAGACCAGTCATTTATCGTACCAAGGATCAAGTAATAAAAAATTGTCAACGTTTTTGTTTCTCCTATAATTAGAAGTCTTGCAAGTGCAAAGTAGCGCTCTTTGCTATTGTATTCTTACTGACTGCAATTCTGTCAATATACGTGCAGGTGGTTCCATTTGTGGGACAAACTTCAGATGAGGAAACTAAAGAGAGGAACGAAGAAGGCAGTAGCAAGAATTTGAGAATCACGGAGGCGGCCATGCAAATGGGACCTGAACCTTCATCGTTCAAAGGCGAGGAGACAATTGTTGACTCGGGGGTTAATTGGACACGATGACAACCGGTACAAAAAAAGAAGAAAGAAATGAGGAACCGGTCAATCGACTATTTACTATTAATGCGATAATAGCTAGCTAATTCCTTATTGCAGAAGATTAAGATGGGCCCATGAAGAACAAGTCAGTGGTCGTGTCAGTAAAGCTCTTATGGTAGGTAACTAGACTAGTGGAAAATTTCCATGGTTGTGTAGAAAAATTATTTTTTTTATTTTTTATTTTCCATTCAAGGGTATTATTAGAATGCTTGGTATACTGAATGAAGAAGCTCACTTGTGAGCTAGTCTGTAACAAGTGTTTGTGTACTGGACCACTGGTAATAGTTTGATCCAGGAGTTCAACTAGCACATTGGCACCTTCTGATCCATGAATTGTTCCTCTGATGTCGTAGTATTTGAAGTATTTTCTGCTATCTATTCCGGTTTAGTTGGTATATGCCCAGTCCTACTTGTGGAACCTCAACTTTAGTTGGTATATTTCTACTGAGTAAAGATCAGTATGATTAGCTCTTATTTACTTCTTGATAACTAAACTAGTATTTGTACCTTTACATTGAGATCGGTATGATCACAGTATGATAGATGAAGCTTACAATAGCCACCATCATAGATGCAATGTCCCTCAGCAGCAGTCAGTCACATCTGGAAGCAACAAATGGTAAAAAACCAACGATAAGAACATATGCAAGCAGGAGAAAAACACCCATTAGCAGCATATCATAGCATCCAACATCAAAGAGTAGGCACACCACACTACGTTCAGGTCTCCAAACGAAGAATAATAATAATAAGCTAAACCCTTTGCCTAGCAGGGTATTGAATTAAAGCCTGCATTCCACCATTCTTCTCAAAAATTGCAATTTTCTGAACCGTACCAAAAGCTGAAAACATCTGAAGTTATAGTGCCATAACATTCAGCTACAACTGGATGGTATAAAACTGGAGCATGCAGGAAAAGCTGAGTATCCTACAAATTATTCCCAACCAACTTTTAATGGCGGATCAAAAAGACGAATAATATACTTCCTGTTGCCTACCTTTCGAGTACGAGACAAGAATAGGAAAACCCGTCTTCCCATCCCATCGTCCCTAGAAGAAATCATCCATAGTTATGGACCATATACATGAATCCATGCTTGTCGTAGATCTTAAAAGGCAAAAGAAGTTGGATTTGAATTACCTATCAACCAGAAAGGAAATCGTGCAAGATAATATTAGCATAACTATTATTTCCATCTAAGTTATTCTTAGAAAGAGCAAATTCATCCTTAAAAGCTAGGACTAGTGGTCACTTTTAGATTATCAGACTAATGAGCATCTATCCGACTTCCATAACATAACTTCCAACTGCTGCCATTGTTGCAACACATGATATGCAATGTTAACTAAAAGTTTCAAGTCTAGTTATAGAAAGGGCAAATTCATTCATAGAACTCTGAGGCATGCACATGAACAAGTGTTCTTACATATCCGAAGATGATTTATATTAGATTTGCGGGTTCACCTTTAACTAGAGGCTTTGGCACAACTTCAATCTGAGGGGCTATAGATTCCTTCATGAGCCAAAACTTAGTCCCTGCACACTAAAAGTAAAGGATAAATATACAAAATGAATAAGTAATTATTGCATAGCTTCATAGACCAAGAATTTGCCAAATGTTATATCATCCAAGAACAAACAAGTGGTCAAAAAATAAATGACTGTTCAAAGTAACATATTCTGCTGAGCACAAGTACAAAATTAAAATTACTCATTTCACCAATATACATGGCAGAGGCAACTTTGCCCTTGGCCATACAGTTTTGGGTTACTACCAGATCATTGGGGAAGTCAAGACGGGATTGTGTATGTATTTCATTACACATTCAGTTACAAGAGAGAGAGAGAGTGAACTCTTACAGTATACTTCTCTGACTTTTTTCTAAGAAAACTTGTACTTGTTTCTCTGAAGCGGTTAGAGGAATCTTCATAATTTAACTTGTAATTAACCTATACCAATATGCAGCTCTACATCTTAGGTTGTAATTAACCTATACCAAATAGATATGGTGTCGCTTTACCACCATATCTATTTGGCAACAAAATGCTGATATTGGGAAAGTCGTATAATAGGACTGTCGTTATGAATAGCATTTGTGGAGTGCAGATAATATCATCAGAGAAAATGAAGGAAAGGTAAAAAAAATTAGTGAAATTTTATAGTCGCAAAAGTAATAAACAGAGAATATGACACTATGTACTACAGTTCAATTGAATTGCTACTACAAAAAGATTTATATAACAATTTACCTCATCTCCACTAAAGCTGGGAAGTAACGTGTTCTAGTGTCTCTCAGAGGAAACAAGTAATTACCTGGAAGAAAAGCTTGTGTGAAGTGGGAACTGACTTTGAGCTCCATGGGCTTAATATCTGAACTGAACAGATAAAGGGACATTATTATCCTTGTCGACTTCTTAGTCGTGGGCCTCGTGGCAACAAAATTATGATGGCACGACGTACATGGCTAAGGCTACTGGGAATGATGGAGGGAAATCCTTTGGGTCGACAATTCCATATCTGATCCCACTTCCCCTTGCTGCCTTCTGATAGCATTCCCACATAAGTACGACCGTGGGTTTTAAGAATGGCACATTTTAACTGTTTGATTATAATGCATTCCATTAAGCTGGTTTATTCAGTATCTGGTAAAGAATCCTATAGTGTTTCCATGCAATACCTAATAAATCATAAATATGAAACTCGACAGCAAGACATATGTTCAACTATGGTTCGGTAACGAAGATATCATATGCAATCATCTTACTGTAGCCATCAAACACATAAAAACTATACCACAGTCGTCGTCGTCACCGACGGTATCCCAGTACGGAGGCGAAGTGGATGGAGTTCCATTCTCCACCTGCCCATAAGACCGAGATTCCGTGAGAGAATCCTCCAGCAGGCACCTCTGCATGTTAGACGATGTCCCTTCTGTGTATAAGCTCCTAGCTTCGCAGTCTCCCATCTTTAAACCTGGAACAAATATTAGAACTAATAGCAGTCATCTAACTCCTTCCAATTTCGTATTATAACAAAAACAAAAAACTGGAACAGGATATTTACTAGAAACCCCCAAATTTTCTATAAAAAAAAGTTTCATGTGCCACCTGTGAAATGATGAAAATGGTCGCCACCTTCTTGTGTTTTTGCAGGTTGCAAATGCAATGGCTACCAAGTCCAAGCTTTTTTTGCGAGAAATGAAAACTGTGAAGTCGCTAGGGCTTGTGTTCTACCAAAATGCTCAAAATCTTCGATGAAAAAATGCTCAAAATCTCCAACGTTAGCATTAAAATGCTCAAAATCAAACCTAAACCAGACATATTGTGTTACCGAAATTTTTCCTAAAATTTTCCCTAAAATTGCATTTGTCCTAAAATTATAAGAGAAGGAGGAAAATGAGGGGATATGGAGAGACAAAGAGGGGGAGAGAGAGAGATTTACCTTCACGGAAAGAGAGGCAGGTCCTCGCTAGGGCTTGGGGAGAGGAGGAGAGGCAGGTCCTCGCTAGGGCTCTGGGAGAGGAGGAGAGGATCAGACGAAAAAATAAGGGAAATGAAAGTTTGTTCCTCCCATAACACATTCCTAACATATTATTAGTCACGTGAAAGGCACACGAAATGAAAATTTTGAGGGGAAGAAATAATTTGTAGTGCATGTTTGTGTGAGAAGTGAAGGAGGAAGAGAGAGATTGGAAAAAACATTTTAATCGGGCTGGGGGGCTGGGCACCAAAATGAAAATTTTGGAGGAAAGAAATAATTTTGTGATGATACTGTAAAGATGAATGTAACACATTCTACAGCATTCAGAAAACACTATAGATAGATATTTTTTTATAGCACTGCATAAAAAACGCTGTTGTTGATAACATTCTATAGCGGGGACACTTGAACGCTATAGAAAAACTGCTATTATAGGCCCTATTTGTTGTAGTGACAATTTGTGCCGTTGAGCCATCTCCTAAGGTCACACCTCCTCCACCCGATTTCTGATAGTTTGAAAAACTAGAGCGATCAAAAGAAACATGAACATTTGCTCCAGAGTCCAACCACCAATCATCAGAGTGATAAGAAATATTTATTATAGGTTGTTAGCTTACAGATCCGAAGGAGCTGGAAGACCCATTCAGAATCATGTTAGTCTCTGGCTTGTTAGAGCATTTCCCTTTGAAGGAGGTCTCTAAGGTGATAAGGCTTGGGTTTGCCATGAATTTCTAAAGAGTTTACTCAATAAAGATGGTTTTAAGCTAAAATTATCAATTAAAACAATTTTAGTAATAAACCTTCAAATTTTTTGTTTTTCAAGTTTTGATAAGGTTGGGTTAGCTGTAGGGGCCGGATCCCAGCAAGCGGAGGTTCACTAGGAACTCTTAAGTACCGGTCGCTTAGACGATATTTCGTCTTGTTGACAGAAGGGCCCTTTCGGCTTGTTCCCAAACAAATCTTAACTTTAGAACTTTAAAAATAAAGGAATTTTACTAAATTAATTAATTGTTTGATTTAGCCTAAATTAAAAATATTGAGTAAACAGAAAACTAGTATTGACAAAAAATAATATTAACACAATAGTATTTGACGAAGATGTCAATTTGTAAGGAAGCCAATTATGACAATTATTACTAGTATGACAAAAGTTTCAAAGGATTTGTTTCAACAACTTAACGACAATATTAGAAAGATGACAAGTTTTCCAGAGAGTTTAACACTTTAGCAGTACAATCTAATTAAGAGGTTTGTTCAAGAGGCTTGATAATAGTACAATAAAAATTAACAAAATTGTGAAGTTAACAATACAAAATTTTCCTTAACAACTTGTTAAGGAGACCAATATGTAATGAAATGAACAGTTATATATGTGATGACAATTTGTTATATAACAGAATATTAAATATGTTGTATATGTGATGACAACAATATTAAATATATTATATAACATGAACAATTGTTAGATATTATATGGACTGTTAAAATGGACTAACAGAACAAATGTTATATAATAGACTAACAGAATACTAAATGTTAAAATGGAACAAATGTTAAAAAAATAGACTAACAATTGTTTAGATATTATATAATAAAACAAATGTTAAATTGGACTAACAGAATGTTTAATGGACTAACAAAATGTTAGATATTTTACGGCAACAATAAGATATTTTCGTACAAGAAATTTATAACAACAAATATTATTTTGTGTAAAATATTCTAACATAAGCTTTTTAAAGCAAACAACAAACAAACGTTTTTAGTAATGATAAATATTGGTAACAGAAGCAGATGCTAAAATATTGGTAACATCAACAGAAGCAAACAAAACTTTTTCCGAAGATAACAGATGTTCAAGTATTGGTAACAGAAGCAAAGAAAACGTTTTCAGAAGCAAACAATATTTTCAGAAGCAAACAAAACGCTTTAGAAGCTAACAGAAGCAGATGTTAAAATATTGGTTAACGTTAACAGTAAACGATTCAACTTAATAGACAAAGTTGTACTTAAAATATTAGACAATTAACTAACTCTTAGATTGTTGGAAATTTACTTCAAAACTTCGGATTAAAATCTGCAAGAAAATAAATTAAATTAAAGTTACCGGCCTCCGGAAAAGTCGTGCACGAAGCACTGTCCTAAGAGTTAGTTCGGGTCTATGTGCAGACTGAATCCGAACGCCCCTAGTGGTAAAATCCCCGCTCCACCGGAATCTCGTTGCCGCACACGACGTCGAGAGAATGACCCCGACTTAGCTCCGCCCAGAGCAACAAATGAAGAACAGTATTTCAAGAGGGAAGAGAATTTGAGAGAGAGAGCTTTCGCAATAATTTTTTTTTCATATAAAAGAGAGAAGGAGGAAACCTCATTATATAGGCTATTAGCCAAAGGATGGAATAATGAGGATATTAAAATAGTCTTAAATTTTAACGTTACAAAAAATTGTAGCACATGATAAAAATGTGATACATTGGATCTAGACATGATACAAACATTCAAAAGTTATAGAATTGTAACGGTTGAAAATAAATGATGAGGAAAAAGGTTTTTTGTAATTAGCTACAACAATATCTTGGTTCGAAATGAATCACTTTTGGTGTTTAGATTATTGTAATTAAATTTAATTGATGCAATGTAGTGAATCACTTCTAGTGTTGTTTAGATTGTTGTAATTAACAAGGAATCCACCTAGTTAGGATGAGTTATAACTTCACCTATTGTCCTAAAAAAATTATTGAAGTTTTTTTAATGTAAATATATTATATTACCTAGGAATTGAGTTATAACTTCCAATATAAGTACTTTAACGATTTATATATTACATCGAAAAGTTAAATATTGGTTTCTAAAACTAATAAGTTTAATTTTTTAAAAATATAAAATTTTTGTCAACTTTAGAGAGGTCCTATAATAATAATAATAATAATAATAATAATAATAATAATAATAATAAATATTTTGTTGAATTACTTGTTAGGGGTCAGTACGTACTAGAATTACATATATTGCATTCAACTTTAATGGACGTCACAATATGGGAGTCTTGATAAAGACATACATTGGATTCAACGTTAATGGATGTCCCTAAATGAAATGGAAAGTCTTAGAATGATATTGGATGTCCGAAAATAAAATGGATACTATAGAAAGAAGACATACATGGATAGCCATTGTGATATGGGTGTAGTATAGAATTCTATTAATCCACATAAAAATAATTTTGACGATCTGGATGGTTGGTATGATCTTCTTTTTATATGGAATCTTAACTGGAATTGCAATTTGTTGTTGAATTTTAATTATATAATTGGTATGATTTTTTTGTTTGTATCGAATTTGAACTCATATACATTAATCAAATGCATGAACAAAATTGCTATTGAATTATATTTATTTAGAAAACTAAATATTGAATTCAACCTATAAAGAAATACTTAATCTTAAAAACGGTATAGAGGAGAAATGACTATCTTGCAAAAAATATATAAAGGATTAGCTGTATTTTATTGAAGACGGGGTCATAATTGATAAAAAATTCACAATTTCAATGAACCATAAAGGAATCATGCTCATAAGGAACATAGAGAGAAGATGGTCGTGATACAAAAATTCACAATTTCAAACACAATGAACCATAAAAGAAAGACGCTCACGATCAATTGTTTATATGGTTTCCTCCTATATATCAATCCTGTTAATTTTTTTTATTTTTTTTTTTGGCGGATTACGAGTTTGTAACTCTTCGCAAACGACATCATGGCCGGACCCGTCTAAATTACATTTGTAATAATAAACAGGACAAATGTCATTTTAATTTCATGAACGAAGATCACATCAACACACTAAAAGTGTGTATATTTTATATTATACTTGATCGTATGTTTGTATGAAACGATAGAACATATGATAATCTTAACGTAACAAAGAAAGTGGTTGCGCAGTTGGCTGGAGTTATAAAATGAATTCTCTTTTTTTTATTACAATTATTAACTGCTTGATTTATTCCTACTCTCTGCTATATCATTTGTTGGGTTTCGGCCTTTGTTTAGAAATTTTAGTCCCAGCCATGTCAAAGTGGTTGTATCTCTATATATTAGCTATGCTATTTTAGAGATGTACATGTGGGCTATTTTAGAGACGCACATATGGTGTGAAGGTGCACATGCGTGTGCCATGTGGAATTATTTTTCTAATGAAAAAAATGATAAATAAACAATTGAAAGCATTCATGCTTTTTATTCTTGGAAAATTTATTTCCATAGGAGCTAAGCGACTCGGACTCGGACTCATGAGGCGTTTTGTTGGCGCACAGGTGCACGAGTGGCGCAACTTGTTTCAGATCGTGCCTGTGCATGATCTCGGACTCGGGCTCATGAGGCGTAATGTGACGTTTTGTTGGTGCACGGGGTGCGCGAGTGGCGCAACTTGCTTCAGATCGTGCCTGTGCATGATCTGAACGGTTACTGCACGTTCGGAGTGGTTATTACCACGTTCCAAATATTGTGCTAACCGGGCAGTTGCTATTCGGACCTATAAAAGGTCTCTTCTCCCTCACAAGCAAAAAATATACAGAACATATTCAGAGAGTTAAAAAAGTTTACAAGTGTTTCTTAACACAAGTAAACAGAGACTGTGAGAGAGAAGAGAAGCTTTGGACCAGCGTTGCTTTTGCACGGGAGTCCGTGTACGATCTGAGGAGTCAGAAGAGCAGAAGTGTTCCAAATTTCTCCGACGAACTTGCTGGTTCCTGGAAGCTATTCGTGTGGGACGAATATAGCTTTGAGCAACGGTGATCATTCACCCCAGCAGACCATCTTTCATCTTTCGCCTGTCATCTTCTTCGCTGCTGTGAATTACGAAATCTTCTTAGATTCTTGTATATCATATGCTGTTGTAACGAGATCTTCGTTAAACTTACGCAACCTTCCTAGAAGTGTTGCGTTGGAACATTGTTCTTACAATTTTTTTATTTTCTCAGTTCTCCATTAAAAAATTGTGCCCCGGAACTAATAATCTCAAAGCTATATTACTACGATGGAAAACTTTAATACTTCACTCCTCAATACTGACTTCTGTAAGTTAGAAAAGTTTGATGGAGAGTATTATCAAGTCTGGAAGAGGAAGGTTTATCTCAGTCTTCAACTCAGAGACGTTGATCACGTGCTTCTTGGAGAGAAACCTACTGTTCCAGATACTAGGTCTGCTGCCGCAATCACTGCGGCTACTAAACTTCAGGCCAAATGGAGAAGGGAGAATAGCATTTGCAAGCTGCTTATCCTGAATGCTATGGAGGATTCCCTAGCAGAATCCTACAGTAAGAATCCTATTGCCAGAGACATATAGGAGTCTCTGGAGAAACTGTATGAAGAAGACAAAAATAGGAACAAGATATTTGTGGTTGAAAAATATCACAAATGGCTCTTTGAGGACGAGAAGTCTATGCTGCCGCAGGTGAAAGAATTCCTGAAGCTGCGACAGAAGCTGGAAGATGAGGCGATGCCCCTCATCGACAAGTTTGTTGTTGGAGGAATTATCTCAAAGCTCCCTGCTGAGTGGAGTAAGTTCTATGCAAACATGCATAGGAAGAAGCTTGAGATCAGCCTTGAAGATCTCTTGCAGGAAATCTATATTGAGGACCAGATACGAGCTCAACTGAAGGTGGACGCACTGTCCAAGCAATTGGCTAACGCCAATCTGGTTCATACAAAGGAACCAAGGGGAAAGCATGTTGTTTCCCACAGCAAGAAGAAGGACCCTGACAATCTGAAAGTCAAGGAAACATCTTTCAAGCAAAAGAAGCCAAAGTCTCAGATGCCTTGCTTCAAGTGTGGCAAGAAGGGCCACTTCAAGAATGAATGCAAAGCAAAGACCAAGCAGTCAGAGCAAGGAGAGCCTAGTAAGGTATCTATGATCACTGACGTTGTTGCTATGATTGCGCAGGTTGATGCGGTAGGAACTGACTCTGACTGGTGGATAGACACTAGAGCCACCTTCCATGTCTGCTCCAGTAAGGAGTGGTTCACCACCTACACACCTACTTCTGAAGTGGTTATGGTGGCGAACCAGACACAAGCTGAAGTGCTCGAGATTGGGACGGTGGTGTTGAAGCTGACTTTTGGCAAGTCTCTGACGCTTCAAGGCGTGAAACATGTACCTGCTATCGCCAAGAACCTGATCTCAGGAGGCCTACTCTGCGACGCAGGCCTCAGGATGGACATCAATGCTGGCCAGATGGTGATGTCTATCAAGATTGATGGAACTGGGGATTCACAGGACCCTTTCTTTGGTGTGCATATTGATCGATAGAAAGTTAAACAGATCTAATACGTGTTCTAACCCTTTATAGGCGAAAACTAGGGTTTACGAATTATACCTGCGGCAGAAAGGAGACAAGTAATTCCTGGCAATCTCGAGCGGACGACCCCAAGATCTTCTGCACGTATTCCTTCCTCGAGTTGGACGTCGTGTGGACGACGATCTCCCAACCTTTTCTTCTCCTTGGTAGCCCTCTCTTTATCTCCTTACGTGAATCACGAATTTAGAGAAAGTTTCAGATTTCTGATCGGTAATCTGGCGGCCAGAGAATAGAGGATATATAGGCTACGGCAGGGACCATGAGGAGAAATTAGGGTTAGGCCTTCTAACGGATCTGAATATCCCGTGTTCAGCCCGAACACACAATCCAGGCCCATTAACAATAGCTCGGTCCACTAATGAGCTATTGTTGCACTACCTCTCTAATCCTAAATTATATTTGTGGGCTCCTTTTATTATATGCTCGTTTGGCTCCCCATGTTAAGATATCGTATGTCCGTCGATCAAATTAAGTTACTGACAACTATATTGATTCGACATCTTTTATCCTTAAGTAGTACCGCTCAACTTTATTTGTCATATCGGATATAATCCACCTACAGGGTTTACATGACAATCCTTATGAGCTCCTTAAGGGGACATCATCAACCCGATGTATCGGGACATGGATTCCAGTTATAATCAACAGTCCATCATACATACAATATTATTACCCAATTCATAGAGGTTGTCGATCCATAATGAATCTCACTCTTTTATGAGTCAAAACAATGAACACTGTATATACATGTCCGTTATTATATCCGGGTTAAGAGCACAAGCATCCATAATAATAGAGGTATTTGTTCTCTTATGTAGTTAGTACAAAGAGAACAACCTCAAGTGGTCCTGTTCAATACACACAAAGTGTACTAGTGTAAACATATAGTCAAGATAGACTAATACCAGATTATGCTACAACCTTTCCAATAGATTGTCCAAGTCCATCTAGGTTGTTAACTATTTATATACTCCATAGGAAACTGATAATATGATCTTTTGTGTGACACCACACACCATATTATCTACAATATAGAATATCAGACATTTGCATTAACACTTGCAACAAATACAATATGCAAACATTTGTCCATATGATTCTCATTCAAAATTTAAGGAAATAAGGTTACCAAAAAAGTGATGCTTTTAGTATATAACCCTAACAATCTCCCACTTATACTCAAAGCATTGCTTTTCAGTATACTGTTACAAATCTCCAACTTATACTTAAAGCCATGCTGTTATACATCTGACTTCCATTCCCTCAACATGACTATAAAAAGCCTTAGCTGGTAAGCTCTTTGTAAAGGGATCAGCTAGGTTGTTGGCTGATGCTATCTTAATCACAACAACTTTTCCTTTCTTTACTAAATCTGGTATCAGGTGGTACTTGCGCTCAATGTGTTTACCAGTCTTTTGGGCTCGTGGTTCCTTCGAGTTTGCAACTGTACCACTATTATCACAATAAAGTGTAATAGACTTAGGCAAACTAGGTACCAC
The DNA here is from genome assembly GCA_029216955.1 of Iris pallida. Taxonomy (NCBI): domain Eukaryota; kingdom Viridiplantae; phylum Streptophyta; class Magnoliopsida; order Asparagales; family Iridaceae; genus Iris; species Iris pallida. The sequence goes on along the minus strand of JANAVB010035820.1, from coordinate 19,006,572 downwards.
ATCCAAGTCCAAAAGAAAGTTTCTGAGCCAAACCGCTTCTTTGGCAGCCTCAGAGCACTACCAGAATAAGTCGTTTTAGCGACGCCTAAAGACGTCGCTAAAACAACAATTTTTGTCGCTAAAAATAATTCGCGACGAAATTACCGACGTTTCGGGCTGGTCGCGGAAATGTAAGTCGCTGATCATATAAACGTCGCCAAACGTCGTAATTGTCGACGTTCGCCGACGTATTTATACGTCGGTATAATGCAGATGTCCACCGTCGTGTCGTCGCTCTTTGCGACGTAATATTTAGTGTCGCTACAAGTCGATAAATTTACCGACGAATTACTGTCGAGTCGTCGGTGATTTAGTGACATATACAAAGTCGCTAGACGTCGGTAAATCCTGGGAATTTCTTGGGATAATTACCGACGTACACCGACGTTTACCGACGTTCTGCGACAAATAATGACGTCGCTAAACGTTGGTAGACTGAATAATATTAATTATCTACCGACGTCTACCGACGCACAATTACGTCGGAGGACGTCGGTAAACGTCGGTAAACGTCGCTAATTCTGCAAAAAAATAAAAATAAAATAAAATACAGAATGTCTATTTCTCCCTGCATTTTAAAAAGCTAACAATTTCTCACTGTAGAATAGGATCCAAACAATCACAGAATGTCTATTTCTCACTGTACACAGGTTTCAGTCCCTATAACCAAGTCTACAACAATCAGACAAAATATGGTTGTCAGAATGGCTCAGAACACAACCCAAAATTCACACAATGTCCAAGTCTACAACAATTATTCTAGCAATGTCCAAATCTGGTTCGTAAGACAAACTAAACATAATCAGTTCTATTTCACATGCTTAATTGCCAAGTATGGAAACGAATGGCTCAGAATACAACCCAAAATTCATTCAAGCATATATTACTGTGAATCATCTATGTTCTGCACATATGGTGTAGTATATGTTCTTATCGTATCTAGTATCTGAAGAATGTAACAGAATTAAGATAAACTCACATAATGTAATACTAAGACATCATCTCTACTACTATATAAGATATAGTGATAGGTTGTCGTATCATTATTGTCGAGAGATGAGGGTCGGAGGACAGTCAACTTTATCTACGGATACATAGTTTCTGCCTCGCCAGTCGAATGGCTGCAAGGACTATGTTACCGCGGTGTCGTAGTCCAATATAATCCAGAGATTGACACAGTTCTAATTCATATATGTAGTCCAATACAAATAGTCTAATACAAAAACAACCCAATACAAATAGTCCAATACAAATAAGTACTAATAGCTAATGAGAACCACGCTGCTCACGCAAACGCTCAGTGATACGTTCACGCAACCACCTCGAAAAAGCAAGATTTTTGGCACGAGGAGAGATGTCGTCCCTTACAAGGACTGCATGAAGAGAACTCTCGGTCTCACTAGCTACCGGTGCTGGATGAATAGAACTCCCGGTCTCACTAGCAACCGGTGCCACTTCCTCCTCAACTGTAGGAGGAGCCACCTCAGCATTCACTGTTTTCTTCAAACGATGTGCCGCTCCTCGGATCATGGGTGCCATCTGGTAAGATCGATAGTCACAAATAATATAATTGTAACATAAGCAAGCTAACTAAAGGAACCATCATGTAATTTGAGTACATTTTCGAAAGCCGATAAAGTATGAGAAATTCGATTTTTTGCCAAGTGTGAGAACGGATGGCTCAGAACACAACCCAAGATTCATTCAAGCATACATTAGTGTGAATCATCTATGTTCTGTACATATGGTGTAGTATATGTTCTTATCGTATCTAGTATCTGAAGAATGTAACAGAATCAAGATGAACTCACATAATGTAATACTAAGACATCATCTACTACTATATAAGATATAGTGATAGGTTGTCGTATCATCATTGCCGAGGGATGAGGGTCGGAGGACAGTCAACTTTATCTACGGTTACATAGTTTCTGCCTCGCCAGTCGAATGGCTGCAGGGACTATGTCCTTGAGACAGTGAACATATACACCATGAATCCAAACCCCATATTCACATTTACTAATCCAAATGGATACAGGGACTATGTCCTTGCCTCTCCGGTTGGTTGTCGTATCATTATTGCCGAGTGTAAGCCCCTGATTTTCAAATTCATTTTTAATTAGTGTTAATTAAATTTTTATGTCATTTATAGCCTTAAATAATTATTAGGAATTTTTAGGAATTTTTCTAGAATTTTAAAATGATTTTTAATGAGTTTTAAATACAAAAAATATCATTTTGTAATTTATTTAAATGTTTTAATAGCATTTTGTAATTTTCTGAATTGTTTTAATAGTGTTTTACAATTATTAGAATTGTTAGTATATCAGTTTGTAATTAAAGAAATGTTTTTAATTAGGAAATGCAAATTCTGTTTTGCATTTTCTCACTAATAATTCTATTATGCAATTCCTAAACTAGAGGGGCTTTTATGCTAACTGTCAACCCCCCCCCCCATACGACACTCTCTCTCCTCTGGCTCTCACCCACCCCCGTTGACCCACACCGCTGCCCCGACCGACTCGCCGCCCTGCCCCCGCCTTTTTCGGCTGCCCGACCGCCTCAACTCCCCCTATAAAACTCCCCCTCTCCCCCTCAGCCTAGCTACCACTTCCCCCGACAACCACCGACGCCCTAGCTCCGCCCATCTCCCAAGTACCCTAACCGGAACCCTAACTCCGGCTAACCCCCAGCCCAGCCCCACCGACGACCCTCACCGCCAACCACCGCCGTCGTCAAGTTCGCCTCGACGAGCTGAAGGCAGCGCCACTGGAGCGCCGCCGTCCCGACGCCTTCTCCGTCGTCGAGCACTCAAAAACCCCCTCCGATCAACCGGACACGTGAGTGTCAGTGTTCCCTTGTGTCGTGCGTGTCTCATGTTGGGTCGGAAGTGTTCGCCGTGTCCTGGCGAACACGAACGTGGACAAGGACACGTAAGACTCGTGTCGTACGTATCGTGCTAAGCAAGGACACGTTGATACCTGTGTCCTTAACTGTCAGGACACAGGACAATTTTTTTTATTATATATAATTGCTAATCTAAACTAAATAAATGAATCAAAACCCTAACCCATAACAAAGCCAACAGGCTGACCCCCTGGCCAGCCCGACTCGACCTAAACCCCCTCCCCCCCCCCCCCCCGCGCGCTGTGTTGGCTCGGGTTCGAGCCCTGCCACTGCTGTTTTTCTTTTTCCTTTTCTTTTTCTTTTCCTTTTTCCTTTTTCTTTTTCTATTATATATATATCTATTTATATATATATGTATATACATATATTTGTATATATATATGTATTAATATATACTATATTTAGGTATATATATTTGCTGTTATATATATATATATATATATATATATATATATATATATATATATATATATATATATATACTTCATTATTTTATGTATGTATATATTTTTTTATGTATGTATATATATATATATATATATATATATATATATATATATATATATATATATATATATATATATATATATATATATATATATATATATATGTCTTATGTATACATATATATTTATGTATATATATTTCCTTGTGTATATATATTATCATATATATACTATTATATGTATATGTATACATTAATTTTGTATATATATATATATATTATATAGTTGAGTATTTTTCTTATATATATATATATATATATATATATATATATATATATATATATATATATATATATATGTGTGTGTGTGTGTGTGTGTGTGTGTGTGTGTGTGTGTGTGTGTGTGTGTGTAATTTTTACATATATATATATCCATTATGTAAATATCCCTATATTAATGTATATATATTATCTTATATATGTATTTTACTTAGCTTAGTGTAAATTATCTTTATAAGATAATATTCATACTTTTATAGTTACTATGTAAAATTTTACCTTATTAAAATATTAATATTTATTTTGCATTTCTACCACTTAGTATTTTCTGTATATTTAAATTACTGCAACCATTTGGTGTCCAAGCCTAGCATGGGTATTTGGGCTCAAATGTATTTTTACACATTCAAGACCTGTACAAGTCATATTGGACTTGATTCATGGCCTTGGGTCCTGTATTTGAACTTTGGTTCAAATTATATACATGGACAAAATATGCAGATAATTAATTATTGTGTGCAATGCTGTTTTTGATTTTCTAAAAATACTTAAAGTACTGCTAAAATTGTGAAAAAATAGTATTTAGATACTATGTTAAGTTAGCTAATTTAGTATAATTTTTGTAGTATTTAATTTACTGTTTTGCCACTAGTTTGGCATATGAAACAAAAACTCATTTTCTGTATACTTAGGAAAACTGATTTTTATAAAATACTTGTACTGGTTAATAAGTTCCAGAAAAATTATAAAAAATTTCTATGATTAACAAGGATCACTTTGGTACATTACTTTAAGAAAAATTAGGCTTTTTGTCTATCTCTAAAATTGTTAGAACACAATGATCTTTTGATTTATTTATTGATTAATTACGACTTGTAGCTTTTTGTGCTATTTGGAGTTTTAGTCGTGTTGAACCCCATCCCTTACTAGTGTAAAGACCCTAGAAAGTTAGTTAACATAGTGTGTCACCCCACATTGGTCTCCTATGCCAAAGTCATCATTTTGGCTAGGTGCCCAATCACAAGTCGTGTTTCACCAATTAGTGTCCTAGTGTTTTAGCTTAGTGTAAAACTAAGTTGTTGTATTTACTTCTACAGCGACGAGTTACCGGACATCCATAGCATTGTTATCACAGCTTGTTTTGTTTTGCTTTGCTAGAGACAAGTACTTTCTACGAACTTTACATATTGTCACATAAATGAACTGCAAACCCCACCATGTTAAATGCTGATCCTTGGGGTAGCAAGTTAGATCTCTACATGTTGTACTTTCAGTTACTACCATGCTTAGAACAGTCTTAATGTATCTCTCACATTATTAGAATATGGGTTATGGGGAAACTGTTAGTAGCGTACGTGATCATGCCCCCTTACTCGTACGTACGTACCGAGCAAGGTTGACATTTTATGTATACCTTGTCGTAGGCGCACCAGCTGTATTTGTACGTATGTACATCTATCGCTTGTTTTCACTTGTACGTATGTACATTTTATTTATATTGTGCCTCAGTACATTGTACATCTATTGACCGATCACGTACCTGCTATAGTTTTAAACATTACATATACATCTGTCTCTATGACATATGTGTCCTTGCCATGATAGACTATGTGATGCCATGCTTTCCAGTTATTCCTCTCGTGTTCATTTCCATGTTTCATATGCTAGTTTGCTAGATTTAGTACTTGCTCCCGTCCTGACAGGATAACGTTGTAGGTGTCCTTACTGAGGAGGAGTTACTCTGCGACACATATTATGGGATTACTGCCGAGGACCCGGCTCTGCTTTACGAGGATGTTCCTGCGGGAAACCTCGCCTAGTTTGTCTTTTGTTTACTTAGACTTTTGAGAGTAGACATGTATTAGACTATATCTTTTTGTAACTGGACATGTATCCAGTTTTACTTTACAGTTCACTTGTACTTGGACATTTTACTATACACGACGACTTTTGTGTTTGGAGCATTTATGATTCTTCTTCACTTATAGAACTGTTAGTACATTTAGTCTTATCCTGTTGTCTTTAGAACAGCTTACTACGTTTTATCTCAACGTAGGCTGGGCATGACTCGGCCTGGCCCAACAATTTGGGTAGCGGGTCGTGACATATTTTTAGTGGTGGCCCATGCAGGTCCTGACTAAACTGTTTGGTTACGTTATTGTACCAAGCATGCCTGCAATTAGGAATTTAAGGTAATTAGACAACATTAGGAAAGACGCTTAGAACACTTAGAGGAATGCTAGGATTGCAACATAGGAAATACATCACATGTTTGCTATTATAATTAGATTTTCTTGCATATGATTACTTACTTTAAATAAGTCCTTATAAGTCTTTTTATGTGTAATTTAGATGGTGCTTACTCGTTCATCCCAGTATGTTACCCCCGAGAATGGGGCCCTCCATATCCAGTCAGTTGACCAGTTGACTGATACACCTCCACCTACCACATTCCCCCACTCCACAGATCCACAGACCCAGATACCACCTTCCACATCCCAGTCCCAGCAGGCCCCGATACTTCCACCACCCCCTATCACTATACCCATCCAGGCTTCCGTCACACTCGACGGGACCCAGCTGCTCACACTGATCCAGGGGTTCCTAACAACCCATCAGGAGCAGACTACCCTACTCCGCCAGAGCATGGAGCGTTCTGAGGGACGTCCCGTGGTCCCACCACATGTAGAGCCACGGCAGAGAGCGGGGACGATCAAGGACTTCATGGGTCTGAATTCCAAGGAGTTCTCAGGGACTGAGGGCATAGTAGTAGCTGATGACTGGCTAGATTCGGTAGAGAGGAATCTTCTGGGAGTTAGGATGCCGGATGACCTTCAGGTCGAGGTAGCAAGATTTCTGCTGATAGACTTAGCCGGAGTCTGGTTCAGGAATGAGCCATTGTTCGCGAGAGGTAGAGCCACTTGGGACCAGTTCAAGACCCAGTTCAAGAAAAAGTTCTTCTCGACCACTGCTAGAGTAGCCATGGGGCTACGATTCCAGAACATCCAGCAGGGGAACCGTTCTGTTGAGGAGTATGCGACAGAGTTTAGTCGCCTGAGCCGTTTCGCTCCTAGTCTGGTTGCTGATCCAGAGGAGATGACCCGTAGGTTTTGCCATGGTCTAGTTCCAGACATTGGCATTCTTATAGTGGCGAACGGTACGACTGACTACTACCAGAGCCTAGAGTTGGCCCGGAGTATTGAGGAGCGTCTTCTATCATGCAAGAGGCCGGCTTCTGTACATCATGAGGGACCGTCCAAGCGTCAGGCTTTCCAGCAGAGAGCACCGACGCCACCCCAGCAGACTTACCGTCCCCCTACACCCCACCATCAGACCCCGCCAGTTCGAGTCCCGGGACCCCGACAGCAGCAGAAGGGAGCTATATGTTCTTTCTGCGGAAGACCAGGGCACGAGTACTCCATCTGCAGGAAGAGGCTGAAGCAGTGCTTAGTTTGTGGGTCTGCCACCCACATGATACGAGAATGCCCAGTAGCCAAGGGACCTAGAGGACCGCTTTCGACCCAGCAGCAGAGGTTCGGGCAGCATCTGTAGCAGTAGAAGGGACCTCAGGGGAAGGTTTATAGTCTAGCCATTGAGCCGAAGCCGGAGCAGGTTTCGGAGCCAGATTACTTAGCTGACGTCATCACAGGTCATATTTATTTGCATACTTTTCTAGCTGTATGTTTGTTTGATTCTGGTGCATCTCATAGCTTCCTATCATTAGAGTTTATGCATAAACATCATCTAGTAGCTACACCTACTGCGGAGATTAGTAGAGTGATGATGGGAGGAGGACCAGTGCCTATTAGATCTATCTATAGATGTTCTATTTTTATGGCCGGGAGAGAGTTCAGGGGGCGATTCTTTGTGATGCCACTTTTCGGTTATGATATCATATTGGGGATGGACTGGCTTAGCTATGCCCATGCATCTATAGATTGCCATGAGGGTAGTATTTTGTTCAGTCCCCCAGGCACAGCACCATTCAGTGTCAGAAGGACAGGGCCGGAGATCAGCCTAGAGCCGAACTGTTGTACGACAGTTGGGGACGCAGCACCGCCACACCCTATCATTAGGGAGTTTATGGATGTATTCCCAGAGGATCTTCCAGGACTTCCTCCTGACAGAGATGTGGAGTTCACTATAGATTTATTGCCGGGTTCATCACCAGTATCCCGGGCTTGCTATAGAGTGAATCCCAAGGAGGCCATAGAGATGAAAGAGCAGATTGATGACCTGTTGAAAAAAGGTTTCATTCGATCCAGTGCTTCTCCATGGGGAGCACCAGTGCTCTTTGTGCCTAAGAAGGATGGTACAGTCCGGTTGTGTATTGACTATCGGGCCTTGAATGCCATCACCATCAAGAAAAAATATCCTCTGCCCAGGATAGATGATTTGTTCGACCAGTTGAGCGGGGCGAAGGTATTTTCCAGGATAGACTTGAGATCCGGGTACCACCAGGTGAAGGTTAGGCCAGCAGACATCCAGAAGACGACGTTCAACACGAAGTACGGGCAGTACGAGTTTCTGGTGATGCCATTTGGTCTCACAAATGTGCCAGCTATCTTTATAAACTTGATGAATAAGACATTTCACCAGTATCTGGATAAGTTCGTCGTGGTGTTTATCGATGACATCCTGATATACTCGAAGACGCCGGAGGAGCATGCAGAACACTTGCGGATAGTTTTAGAGATTCTGAGGTAGGAGAGATTGTTTGCCAAATTGTCGAAGTGCGAGTTCTTTTTAGACCGAGTGGAGTTTCTCGGCCATGTAGTCACTGGAGATGGAATCTCGGTGGATCCCAGGAAGATTGCTGCAGTTAAGACGTGGAAGGCTCCGACGTCAGTTTCAGAGATCAGGAGCCTTTTGGGTTTAGCAGGCTATTACAGAAAGTTCATCCAGGACTTTGCTAGGATAGCTGAACCCATGACGAAGCTGACGCGGAAGGACGTAGAGTACATCTGGTCAGAGGACTGCCAGGCGGCATTTGAGGAGCTGAAGAGGAGGCTGACGACCGCTCCAGTTCTGACTTTACCTTCAGGTTCTGGAGGTTTCACCATATACAGTGATGCTTCTGGGAAGGGGCTAGGATGTGTCCTACAGCAGCATGGGAAAGTAATTGCTTATGCATCTAGGCAATTGCGGACTCATGAGAGGAATTATCCTACCCATGACCTAGAGTTAGCTGCGGTGATCTTTGCACTCAAGTTATGGAAACATTACTTATACGGAGAGCGTGTGGAAATCTTTATTGACCACAAAAGCTTGAAGTATGTGTTCACGCAGAAAGAGCTGAACATGAGGCAAAGACGATGGTTGGAGTTGATGAAGGACTTCGACATCGATTTATAGTATCACCCCGGGACGGCGAATGTGGTGGCGGATGTGCTGAGCAGGCATCCGATGGCATGTTACCTGATGATTGATCGGCATTTGCGGGAGGATCTAGAGAAGCTCGGTATCGAGCTAGTTCGGCCAGGATCAGTGATACATATGATGGCGCTTGACATTCAGTCAGGTTTGATGGAGCAGATCCGGGAGGCACAGTCTACAGATGAGAGCCTTCGCAGACTTCGACCCCAGGCATTAGCTGGATTGCTGGATGACTTCACTATAGCAGAGGATGGATCCCTAAGGCATGGCAGCCGATTGTGCGTGCCGAATGGAGAGCTGGTAGAGGCAGTCTTGTAGGAGGCGCACCGATCGAGATATTCTATTCACCCTGGTGCTAACAAGATGTACCGTGACTTGCGGAAACATCTTTGGTGGCATGGGATGAAGAGGGATGTATCACGTTTCATCTCGAGATGCCTAGTTTGCCAGCAGGTCAATACGGAGCGCCAGAGGCCAGCTGGTTTGTTGCAGCCGTTACCCATTCTCGAGTGGAAGTGGGAACATATTACGATGGACTTCGTTTCAGGGCTTCCTCGTTCCCAAGGAGGGAAGGATGCCATCTGGGTCATCGTAGACAGGCTGACGAAGTGTGCGCACTTCATACCCTTCAAGGTGGGGCTTTCTACCGAGAAGTTGGCGGAGCTATACATGCAGCAGATAGTTCGCCTACACGGAGTGCCGGTGAGCATCGTGTCAGACAGAGACAGCAGATTTATATCCCACTACTGGAGGAGCTTGCAGGAGGAGTTGGGCAGTAGGCTCAAGTTCAGTACGGCGTACCACCCGCAGACAGATGGGCAGTCCGAGAGGACGATACAGACACCGGAGGATATGCTGAGGACTTGTGTGCTGGACTTCGGAGGATCATGGGAGAGCCATCTGCACTTGGTAGAGTTTTCATACAATAACAGCTACCAGGCCAGTATTGGTATGTCTCCTTTCGAGGCGCTATATGGACGACGATGCCGCACACCGCTCTTTTAGGATAATGTCGGAGACAGAGTTATGCTTGGGCCAGAGATGATCACGGATGCAGCAGAGAAAGTCGGGATGATCAGAGACAGGCTCAGAGTAGCTCAGGATAGGCAGAAACACTGGGCTGATGCTAGTCGCAGACCGATGGAGTTCGCAGACGGTGATATGGTGCTAGTGAAGATATCACCTACTAGAGGGACGATCCGGTTCGGACGAGGAGGGAAGCTGAGCCCCAGATACATCGGGCCGTTCGAGGTACTTGGCAGGATCGGAGAGGTAGCTTACAGGGTTGCACTTCCACCCAACCTAGCAGGAGTTCACGACGTCTTTCACGTATCTCAGCTGAGGAGATATGTTCCAGACCCCAGTCATGTGCTAGATCATTCAGAGTTGGATGTCGGACCGAGCCTTACAGTTTCTGAGCAGCCAGTGGACATATTAGACCGGAGAGAGAAGAGGATGAGGAACAAGGTTATACCCCTAGTGCGAGTAGCTTGGAGCCGTCACTCCCCAGGTGAATCTACTTGGGAGAGGGAGTCGGACATGAGGGAGAGATACCCTTACTTGTTCGATCCAACCGCTGCGAGGGAACCACCCGTTCCCGCTTGATACCTTAGAGGTTAGTTTCGATCGTAGCCTTAGTCATTTGATTGTATTACTTGCTATGTTAGAATATTGTCGGGTCTTCAATCCTTGTGAATTTCGAGGACAAAATTTTTCAAGGAGGGAAGACTTGTAAGCCCCTGATTTTCAAATTCATTTTTAATTAGTGTTAATTAAATTTTTATGTCATTTATAGCCTTAAATAATTATTATGAATTTTTAGGAATTTTTCTAGAATTTTTAAATGATTTTTAATGAGTTTTAAATACAAAAAATATTATTTGTAATTTATTTAAATATTTTAATAGCATTTTATAATTTTCTGAATTGTTCTAATAGTGTTTTGTAATTATTAGAATTGTTAGTATATCAGTTTATAATTAAAGAAATGTTTTTAATTAGGAAATGCAAATTCTGTTTTGCATTTTCTCACTAATAATTCTATTATGCAATTCCTAAACTAGAGGGGCTTTTGTGCTAACTGTCAAACCCCCCCCCCTCCCACACGACACTCTCTCTCTCCTCTGGCTCTCACCCACCCCCGTTGACCCACACCGCTGCCCCGACCGACTCGTCGCCCTGCCCCCCGCCTTTTCCGGCTGCCCGACCACCTCAACTCCCCCTATAAAACTCCCCCTCTCCCCCTCAGCCTAGCTACCACTTCCCCCGACAACCACCGACGCCCTAGCTCCGCCCATCTCCCAAGTACCCTAACCGGAACCCTAACTCCGGCTAACCCCCAGCCCAGCCCCACCGACGACCCTCACCGCCAACCACCGCCGTCGTCAAGTTTGTCTCGACGAGCTGAAGGCAGCACCACTGGAGCGCCGCCGTCCCGACGCCTTCTCCACCGTCGAGCACTCAAAAACCCCCCCGATCAACCGGACACGTGAGTGTCAGTGTTCCCTTGTGTCGTGCGTGTCTCGTGTTGGGTCGGAAGTGTTCGCCGTGTCCTGGCGAACACGAACGTGGACAAGGACACGTAAGACTCGTGTCGTACGTATCGTGCTAAGCAAGGACACGTTGATACCTGTGTCCTTAACTGTCATGACACAGGACAGTTTTTTTTTATATAATTGCTAATCTAAACTAAATAAATGAATCAAAACCCTAACCCTTAACAAAGCCAACGGGCTGACCCCCTGGCCAGCCCGACTCGACCTAAACCCCCCCCCCCCGCGTGCTGTGTTGGCTCGGGTTCGAGCCCTGCCACTGCTGTTTTTCTTTTTTCCTTTTCTTTTTCTTTTCCTTTTTCCTTTTTCTTTTTCTATTAATTATATATATCTATTTATATATATATATATGTATATACATATATTTGTATATATATATATGTATTAATATATATACTATATTTAGGTATATATATTTGCTGTTCTTTTATATATATATATATATATATATATATATATATATATATATATATATATATATATATATATATATATATATATATACTTCATTATTTTATGTATATATATATTATATATATATATATATATATATATATATATATATATATATATCTATATATATATATATATATATCTATATATATATATATATATATATATATATATATATATATATATATATATATATATATATACATATATATTTATGTATATATATTTCCTTGTGTATATATATTATCATATATATACTATTATATGTATATGTATACATTAATTTTGTATATATATATATATATATATATATATATATATATATATATATATATATATTATATAGTTGAGTATTTTTCTTATATATTTTTTTTTTCTTATATATATATATATATTTCTTATATATATATATATAAGAAAAATATATTTTCTTATATATATATATATATATATATATATATATATATATATATATATATATATATATATATATGTGTGTGTGTGTGTGTGTGTGTGTGTGTAATTTTTACATATATATATCCATTATGTAAATATCCCTATATTAATGTATATATATATTATCTTATATATGTATTTTACTTAGCTTAGTGTAAATTATCTTTATAAGATAATATTCATACTTTTATAGTTACTATGTAAAATTTTACCTTATTAAAATATTAATATTTATTTTGCATTTCTACCACTTAGTATTTTCTGTATATTTAAATTACTGCAACCATTTGGTGTCCAAGCCTAGCATGGGTATTTGGGCTCAAATGTGTTTTCACACATTCAAGACCTGTACAAGTCATATTGGACTTGATTCATGGCCTTGGGTCCTGTATTTGAACTTTGGTTCAAATTATATACATGGACAAAATACGCAGATAATTAATTATTGTGTGCAATGCTGTTTTTGATTTTCTAAAAATACTTAAAGTACTGCTAAAATTATGGAAAAATAGTATTTAGATACTATGTTAAGTTAGCTAATTTAGTATAATTTTTGTAGTATTTAATTTACTGTTTTGCCACTAGTTTGGCATATGAAACAAAAACTTATTTTCTGTATACTTAGGAAAACTGATTTTTATAAAATACTTGTACTTGTTAATAAATTCTAGAAAAATTATAATAAATTTCTATGATTAACAAGGATCACTTTGGTACTTACTTTAAGAAAAACTAGGCTTTTTGTCTATCTCTAAAATTGTTAGAACACAATGATCTTTTGATTTATTTATTGATTAATTACGACTTGTAGCTTTTTGTGTTATTTGGAGTTTTAGTCGTGTTGAACCCCATCCCTCACTAGTGTAAAGACCCTAGAAAGTTAGTTAACATAGTGTGTCACCCCACATTGGTCTCCTATGCCAAAGTCATCATTTTGGCTAGGTGCCCAATCACAAGTCGTGTTTTACCAATTAGTGTCCTAGTGTTTTAGCTTAGTGTAAAACTAAGTTGTTGTATTTACTTCTACAGCGACGTGTTACCGGACATCCATAGTATTGTTATCGCAGCTTGTTTTGTTTTGCTTTGCTAGAGGCAAGTACTTTCTACGAACTTTATATATTGTCACATAAATGAACTGCAAACCCCACCATGTTAAATGCTGATCCTTGGGGTAGCAAGTTAGATCTCTACATGTTGTACTTTCAGTTACTACCATGCTTAGAACAGTCTTGATGTATCTCTCACATGATTAGAATATGGGTTATGGGGAAACTGTTAGTAGCGTACGTGATCATGCCTCCTTACTCGTACGTACGTACCGAGCAAGGTTAACATTTTATGTATACCTTGTCGTAGGCGCACCAGCTGTATTTGTACGTATGTACATCTATCGTTTGTTTTCACTTTTACGTATGTACATTTTATTTACATTGTGCCTCAGTACATTATACATCTATTGACCGATCACGTACCTGCTACAGTTTTAAATATTACATATACATCTGTCTCTATGACATATGTGTCCTTGCCATGATAGACTATGTGATGCCATGCTTTCCAGTTATTCCTCTCGTGTTCATTTCCATGTTTCATATGCTAGTTTGCTAGATTTAGTACTTGCTCCCGTCCTGACAGGATAACGTTGTAGGTGTCCTTACTGAGGAGGAGTTACTCTGCGACACATATTATGGGATTACTGCCGAGGACCCGGCTCTGCTTTACGAGGATGTTTCTGCGGGGAACCTCGCCTAGTTTGTCTTTTGTTTACTTAGACTTTTGAGAGTAGATATGTATTAGACTATATCTTTTTGTAACTGGACATGTATCCAGTTTTACTTTACAGTTCACTTGTACTTGGACATTTTACTATACATGACGACTTTTGTGTTTGGAGCATTTATGATTCTTCTTCACTTATAGAACTGTTAGTACATTTAGTCTTATTCTGTTGTCTTTAGAACAGCTTACTACGTTTTATCTCAACGTAGGCTGGGCATGACTCGGCCTAGTCCAACAATTTGGGTAGCAGGTCGTGACATGTTTTTAGTGGTGGCCCATGCAGGTCCTGACTAAACTGTTTGGTTACGTTATTGTACCAAGCATGCCTGCAATTAGGAACTTAAGGTAATTAGACAACATTAGTTTCTGCCTCGCCAGTCGAATGGCTGCAGGAACTATAATAAGACACAATTCACCAAACAGAACCATACTGTAGAACTCACACTTTAAGACAATAGATGAAGGAAGACTTGTATGGAGGATCGATAGGGTTGAGCGATGTCATTTTATTCTACAAAGAGAACCATACTGTAGAACTCATACTGTAGAACTCACACTTTAACACAATTCTACAAAGAGTTGTCATAGGGTGTTGAGCGATGTCATTTTATTCTTTTCTTCTTCTTCTTCTTGGGATTTTGAGTATTGGATCTTGAGAGACATATATAGCTAGAACTTACGAATAATGGAGTACCATACTTCAACAAATAGATGTTGACTAATTGGTTCATATACTTGTTGTCTAAAATAAGTGTAGGAATATTGCAAGGTGAAACAATGTATCAAACACTATATCGAAACCCAAACCCAATATGCAAATCCAAATTAATACGAAAATACACAAGTGTATGTAGGGGATTAAATATACAGAGGTGAAATACATATATATGCAAGCTTGGGGGTGTCCACGTGTCTAACAAATGGACACAAAGTCCAAAACCTCACGAACACACTGTATCAGTGAACACATGGCCGTAATGTGTCTTCGTGTCTATTTTGGACACAAAAAACACCTCAATTATGTTAGGGTTTACCTTCAGTCTCCTCGCGGTGGTGGAGGAGGAGGAGGAGGACAAGTTCGGTTGTGGAGGAGGAGGAGATTAAGTGTACAGAGGTGAAATACATATATATGCAAGCTTGGGGGTGTCCACGTGTCCAACAAATGGACACAAAGTGTCCAAAATCTCACGAACACACTGTATCAGTGAACACATGGTCGTAATGTGTCTCCGTGTCCATTTTGGACACAAAAAATACCTCAATTAGGGTTAGGGTTTACCTTCAGTCTCCTTGCGGTGGTGGAGGAGGAGGAGGAGGAGGATCTCGCGGTGGAGAAGGAGAAGGGGCTCACGGTGGAGGAGGAGGAGGAGGACGGGCTCGCCGGAGGGAGGAGAAAGGGCTCACGGTGGAGGAGGAGGATGAGCGGCGCCGGAGGGAAGGGGGTGGCTGTCGTCGAGGTCGGGGAAGAGGGGCGGGAAAATAAAATTTGGGGAGAGGGAGAAATGAAAAAGTCGAACCGAGGAAACCCTTTTTATCAGATATTAGCGACGTCCAAAAATACGTCGCAAAGCATTTAATATTCGGCGACTTATTAATCGTTGCGACGCTAAACGTCGCTGAACTAATAAAACTAGCGACGTTTTCCGACAAGTCAACGACGTTGATTTTTATTACGCTAAAGGTAGTCGCAATATGTCGCTGTTTGTCGCTATCAGCGACGTATTGTGACGCATTCTTTAGGAGTCGCTAAATCCAAAATATTAACGACGTTTTAAGTTGGCGTAACTAATTTCATCGCTAATATGACTTATTTTGGTAGTGGAGGCTGCCACATACTCGGCTTCCATGGTGGAATCAGCAATACATTTTTGCTTGATACTCCTCCACACAATGGCTCCACCTCCCAAAGTAAACACATAACCTGAGGTAGATTTCCTGGAATCCCTATCTGACTGAAAATCTGAGTCTGTATACCCCAAGGGAACTAAACTATCTGCCTGGTAAACTAGCATATACTCTTTAGTCCTTTTCAGGTACTTCAAAATATGCTTTACGGCAGTCCAGTGCTCTTGTCCTGGATTAGACTGATATCTGCTGACCATGCCTACGGCAAAGCAGATGTCTGGTCTCGTACATAGCATTGCATATATTAAGCTTCCTACTGCTGAAGCATAAGAAACTGCCTTCATGTTCTCTATCTCTTTAGGTGTCCTCGAATACTGTTCCTTTGAGAGAGCAATTCCATGTCTAAAAGGTAAGAAACCTTTCTTAGAATTTTGCATACTAAAACGAGTTAGTACAGTATCGATATAGGAAGCTTGGGATAAGTCCAACATCCTTTTCTTGCGATCTCGTAGAACTTTGATCCCAAAGATGTGACCTACTTCTTCCAAGTCCTTCATATCAAACTGTTTGGATAACCATACCCTTACATCAGATAACACCTTCACATTGTTTCCAATGAGCAAGATGTCATCCACATAAAGTACTAGGAACACCACCACGTTTCCGTCATACTTTCTGTATACACATGATTCATCCTGACATTGATCAAATTCATAGAATTTTATCACCTGATCAAAACATATGTTCCAAGATCTTGAAGCTTGCTTAAGTCCATAAATGGACTTCTTGAGCTTACAAACAAGATGCTCCTGGCCCTTTTCAATGAACCCGTCTGGTTGCTTCATATAAATGTCTTCCTCAAGACTTTCATTAAGGAAAGCTGTCTTGACATCCATTTGCCAAATCTCATAATCGAGATGAGTTGCAATAGATAAAAGAATTCGGATAGACTTAAGCATGGCTACAGGAGAAAAGGTTTCCTCATAATCGATACCCTCTCCTTGAGTAAAACCTTTTGCTACAAGCCGAGCTTTAAAGGTTTCAACCTTACCGTCTGATCCTCTTTTTCTCTTATAGACCCATTTGCATCTAATGGCTTTTACACCAACGGATGGTTCTACAAGCTCCCAGACCTGATTAGAATCCATAGATTCTATTTCATATATCATTGCTTTTTGCCAAGACTCTGTATCTTTATCTTGGAGTGCTTCATTGTTGGTACATGGATCATAATCTTGTTCCTCAGGGACGAAGTCTGACGACTCTCCCAAGAACATATATCTATCAGGTTGTATCACAACCCTTCCACTACGACGAGGCACTATCGGTTGTGGTATAATATTTGTGACACGTTGTGCAGTTATTTGTGATTATCCTCTTGTATGTTGGTACTAAAGTACTTGGTGTCTCACGTCTCAGTTCTTCTAGAACAACTCTACTTGTGGGTTTATGGTTCATCACATAGTCTTCCTCTAAGAATCGGGCATTGGTGCTAACAATGACCTTCTGATCCTTAGGACTATAAAATAAACCTCCTTTCATTCCTCTTGGATAGCCTACAAACAAGCGTACTTCTGTACGAGATTCCAACTTATCTACTTTTCCATTCAGCACATGTGCTGGACTACCCCAAATACGAACATGTTTCAGACTAGGCTTACGTCCAATCCACAGCTCTGTGGGAGTAAGAGGTACTGACTTAGAAGGAACCAAGTTCAAAATATAAGCTGCAGTCTCTAAGGCATATCCCCAAAACGAATTTGGCAAATCCGAATAACTCATCATTGATCTAACCATCTCCATAAGAGTTCTATTCCTTCTTTCGGCTACACCATTCTGTTGGGGCATTCCAGGTGCAGCCAATTGGGATGCAATCCCAGCCTCTGATAAATAATCCTTAAACTCTCCAAAGAGTTACTCGCCACCACGATCTAACCGTAATGACTTGATACATTTTCCATGACGTTTCTCCGTTTCAGCCTTGTACTCTTTGAATTTCTTAAAGCACTCAGACTTACGGCGCATCAAATAAATGTATCCATACCTTGAATAATTGTCAATAAATGTGACAAAATATTCAAAGCCACCTCTAGCTTGGATAGTCATGGGTCCTCACAAATCAGAATGAACCAATTCCAACACATCTTTGGCCCTATACCCCTTTGCCGTAAAAGGCCTTTTGGTCATTTTACCTTCCAAGTAGGATTCACAGACTGGTAGTGCCTCCACTTCCAATAAACTCAAAGGTCCATCTTCAACCAGTCTTTGAATCCTTCTTAGGTTAATATGCCCCAATCGCAAGTGCCAAAGATATGTTTGGTTCATACAAGAAGGTTCTTTTCTCTTATTTAAGTTAGATGACATATTATTCATTTCCATAAGTTGCATTGTAGGCAAAATAGGATTAATGATATACAAATTATCAACCAATGCACCAGAACAAATAAAATGTTTATTCTTTCTAATAACAATATTGTCATTAAAATAAACTGAATATCCATCCTTAACTAACATAGAAACAAAAACTAAATTCCTTCTAAGTGAAGGTGCATAAAGACAATCTCTCAATGTCAAAGACTTATTTCTACCAAAAGATAAGTAACATCTCCTAATGCAACGACCGATACTTTTGTAGTATCACCCATGAACAAGTGCTACTGGGAGAAGCTGCATTGACAGCCACTTTTATTTTAAATATAGCTAGTGCCTCATGCAACTTCAGACGTTACTCCTCATGAACTCTGGTTCAAGGTCAGACCTAACTTGAATGTCATTCGAGTATGGGGGTGTTTGGCATATGTCAAGCTTCCAGATTTGAAGATTCAGAAGCTTGGGACGAGGACTACTAAGATGATCTTCTTGGGATATGCCGAGAAGAGTGATGCTCGGAGATTTCTTGATATTGAGTCAAATCATATCATTGAATCTCACAACGCAGAATATTTTAAAGACAAATTTGTAAGGCACAAGAATATTGTTCTTGCGGTACCGGAGAACAATCTGGTTGCGCAGCAAACTGAAGTCTTCAATGAAGATGTGGTCCAAGAAGATGTTGTTCTTGAAACAACGATTGAACCAGAACAAGCTGAGCCGTCAGCTAAGCGTGTGAGGAGGTCGAAGGACTTCGGAAGTGACTTTGTCACCTATCATGTGGAAGCAGATCCGCTTACCTATGATGAGGCAATGAAGACCAGATGCAGTTTTCTGGAAGGAGACAATTGATAATGAAATTGATTCCATCACTTCAAATAACACTTGGGTGTTGGTTGATCTTCCTGAAGGAGCGAAATCCATCGGATGCAAATGGATCTTCAAGAAGAAGATGAAAGCAGACGGAACTATTGACAAGTTCAAGGCTAGGTTGGTAGCTAAGGAGTTTTCTCAGAAGCAGGGGATTGACTACTTTGACACGTATGCTCCAGTAGCCCGACCACCATCAGAATATTGATTGCTCTCGCAACAATACATAAGATGGTGATACATCAGATGGATGTGAAATGGCTTTCCTAAATGGCGAACTGACCAAAGAGATTTACATGCAACAGCCAGAGGAATTTGTCATCAAGGGTCTTGAAGACAAAGTCTGCAAGTTGGTAAAATCTTTGTACGGACTTAAACAGGCTCCCAAGATGTGGCATGAGAAATTTGACAAAGTTATAAGGTCAAATGGCTACATGGTCAGTGAGACGGACAAGTGTGTTTACACGAAGTTCCCTGATGGAAGAGGTGTGATCGTTTGTCTGTACGTGGACGACATGCTTATCCTAGGTACGGATATGGGTTGTGTCACAGAGACAGAAATTTATCTCGAGTAAGTTCAGTATGAAGGACTTGGGGAAAGCTGATGTGATCTTAGGGATCAAGATCATCCGGATAGATACTGGACTAGCACTGTCACAGTCTCATTATATTGAAAAAATGATCAATCATTATGGGTATCGGGATCTTCCAGGGATCGATACGCCATACAGGTGTGATATGAAGCTGAAGCCTAATTCAGGGGAAAGCGTCAGGCAGCTGGAGTATGCAAGCGTAATCGGAAGTTTGATGTATGCTACTACTGCCACAAGGCCTGACATAGCTTTCACCATGGGAATGGTGAGTCGTTTCACGAGCAACCCAGGTGTTGAACACTGGAAAGCTGTGAAAAGGGTTATGAGATATCTCAAGAAGACTTAGACATATGCACTGTGCTACAGCGGAGATCCGTCGGTAGTGGAAGGCTTCTGTGATGCCAGCTGGTGCTCAGAGGTGGAGAGTGTAGAAGCATGGAAAATATCAAAATGATGGTCTATGCGGCTCGGAGCAGGAGAACCCCATGCGGCTCATAACAGGGGCAGTCTCATGCGGTTCAGAGAGACTCTCAGTTTCATGCGGCTCGGGGCAGGAGAATCCATGCGGCTCCATAGGGGCAGTCCCATGCGGTTCAAAGAGTCTCCCAGCCTCATGCGGCTCGGAAGTACATGCGGCTTACTAACGACCAACAGAAATATACGGCTCGATCAACACCACGTGTCCCCGTGGGATCCCTTCACACAGCTGGCCATCAAGTAATAGCCTTATTTAATGCTCTGCCATGATTTGACAGCTGACGGCTTTGACATAAAGTGCCATGATGGTCCTGTCATAATAACAGACTCTTCGGGAACAGGAGAAAATCTCTGACACGATCCGAGATTGCCACGTGGCTACTCCCATGCAGCTCAATTGAAGAACAGCTTCATACGGCTGGCAGGAATCATCTTCCTGCGGCTCACCAAGAAACTATCCCATGCGGCTTGCAAGTACTATACTTATGCGGCTCACTGAGACGCTGTCTCATGCGTTTCATGGATATCATGCGGCTCTGGTAGGGCCCACCATTAAAACACATGGCAAGATTCAATTGCCCCCATGACTTGATAGCTGGTAGCAGGGTGATTATGGGACGCGTGGTATTAAATCAATCAGAGATTTATCAGATCCTAATAACCATATTTAACGCTATCCTCATAATTAATGAGATCATGTCATATCATTCGTGATCAAGCCAATGGGACTGTAGGCCTCTAAAATAAAGTCACGCTGAGTTAATTCAGCTTATCAGAACAAAGTCTAAAATACACGCTGAGTTCTATCAGACCATTTCTTCAAATATATATAGAGTTTAAACGGTACACAGAGACAGCTCATCTTTTGTCAGAGTGTCATTATGACTGACAGTACAACAGTCAAAGAATGTCTCCTCGAATGCCACGTATGCACGGGACTCGAGAGATCACAGCCGACTATTGCGTGACTTTCGAAATCTTCCTCAACAAGATTTAGTCTTCGTCAAGTTGGCGTACCAAAAAGACCTTATCGTCATTTAATGTGACTGACAAGGCAATCAATGTCAGAGATTTTGTGTCAGTCGAGGCACGTCGAATCAAGATAGCTGGCCGTTCTGACTCAAGTCTGCGTGTATTTTGAACTTCTATGTTCTTTCCTCAAGCTTGCGTGTATTTTGAAGCTTTCTGCCCCAAGTCTGCGTGGATTCTGAAGCTTTCTGTCCCAAGTCTGCGTGGATTCTGAAACTTTCTGCCCCAAGTCTGCGTGGATTTCATCTTCAACCAGTTGGCGTGGATTTCATCTCAAATTATCAGATTGGAGTACGTGGCAGACATGCCACAGATCTCTCGTATGCGTGCCCCAGTAACTTGCACACGACTCATGCATGATTGCCATGTGTCCAACAGTTATGGGCCACGTCCAGTAACTGCTCATCAACTTTGCGTACGTTTGAGTCCTGCGTGATTATCAACTATGCACAGGTTATGAAAACAGTTATCTTTTTAGTTATTTTTGACTCTATAAATAGAGTTCTCACTACACCAAAACAGTCGTTTCCTAACGACTATAAGCGTTAGGAAAATTATTCCTAACGGTTTTTTACCGTTGCTTCCATGGCGTGGGAAATTTTGCTAACGGTAAAAAGCGTTGGGAAAATAAATTTTCCAACGATTTTTACCGTTAGGAACACAAATTTTCCTAACACTTAAAAACTGTTGGGAACGCAAATTTTCCAACACTTAAAAACTGTTAAGAAAGCAAAATTTTCCAACAGTAAAAAACCGTTAGGAATGGATCCATAAATTTAAAAAAAAATTGCACTATTTAACCTGTGATGGCTCTGTTGAATCCACTCAATATAAACCATTAGTCATTGTGACAATATAATTTACACGAGATTTTACATAAGAACACACTACATCATAAACTAACTCCTACAAAATGAATTTGATACACAAGTTTATATACAAGTATGAGATAGTCATCACCCGGATCGGTTCATGTTGGGTGCATGATACTCGGGTGCCTGATACTCTCTGGCTGTTTCCTTCTCGGATTTGCTCCTGCTGCGTATCACTCGCCTCTGGGGATTCTTCGATAGACTTTTGGTTTCCCTGGTCCGCGGGACTGAAGCTCTGAGTTTTCGGTAGGGAAATTGTGTTCCAAGCCCTGTAATTAGCAGTCGAGTGCGCCATAGCATACCCTCCTTTGTATCTTCAGATATTCAGGCACCAGCTCATAAAAGCGAGACAATTTCTCAGATGAAGCAGCCTGAAAAAAGCCTCAACTGTTTATAATACATATACCACTGAATAATCATGAATTCATGAAGTTTAGATACCTCCTCTAGCATACACTAATCTCAAACCTTAAACCATGTATTGTCGAACAAATTGCTCGTTGCTTAGACGATGTATATGTAGCTCTCCTGATCCACAGTGACAGGGAAATAAAAGGAAACAACTTTTGATTTTCATATACAAAACTAAAACTGCACTGTAGAATAAATCTGGATATGTAAGTTGCAGGTAAAAGAGGCTTATCTTGGGATAGTTTCTAAGTTTCTCCAAATAGTCGAGCATTGTCACTCCCCCAAACTAGGATAGGATCCGATGAACTTCTCAATTTGTCTCTCTACAAATCATACATAAAGTATAATTGGTGATTAGAACCTCGTCGTGTGTAAGTTTCATATAATAGATGAAATAATCAAACATGTAGTATTGATCCAAAATACTCTACTATACCATGATAATCTCCTGGCTCGTACGATGACTTTTGACCCGATGTGGAGGACGATGCTCGATTTGCTGCAAGAGGAAGGAAATCTTTTACACCAACTTCAGAGTAAAATGTAGTGATCAACTCAACTGTGATTACAAACCTGCATTCAAATTGGCATGTTTATCATTTGCTTCCATCTTGATGCCACCCAATTTTGGCGAAACACCTTCATCATAAATATCCAAATTGGATGCTGATATTGAACGATGTTCAAATAACTTCCTTCTCTTGAATGAACATCTCTCCGTCCTTTGGCGTGTATAGCACATTTTCGTTTTCCTGTTCCGATTAATAGCCTTCATGTCTGCACCAATAAACAAAACCACTAGTTAGTAATTCTCGTATTTAACAAAAATCAGTGTACAAAATCAATAGAACAGACCAAACACACATCAAAACAATCTGGAGAATGGAGATCATAAAGTGCATATAAACATACCAGTGTTAGAAAGTTGTCCATCCTTGGGAGCTACTTTCCAGAACTTAGATGTGAATAGCTTTCTTATCCTAATCGCCTATATGTTGTGGCCTAAAGGTCTTAAAGGTATTGATCCTGGGATGAGTGCACCAAGAGGAGTTTTCATCATCATCGCCATCTACAGGAATCCCATTGCCACAGTTGGGAAAGGAAGAATTACGAGGAATGGGCACCTCGACGCTGCTGTCAGAGCTGACAAAACCCGGGGGTTTGGCATCTACATCCATCAGATCCTCTGAACCATTCTACTAACCACATTGGCAATCGTTCTCCGTTCAGCTTGGAGTGGGGTCTTTATCCCAACCTCTGACTTGCATGGCCCCTTCGGTGCAGGAGAGCATCCTTCTTTACAGAGTTCTTGGGGCTGTCAAATTCACCAATTTTGCAACTAAGAATCGATTCTCTAGCATCTTTTCCTATATTTCTCGGAGATGGAGAGCATTTCTTCGGGTCATACCTTGTCCTCTCATTGTAGCTTGCCTGATCAAAGACTTCAGCTTCAAATTGCTTCTTGGCCTATATTCTCCTTCTAATAACGCCTTTGTGCTAGATGTCCCACCATCCTTATGTGGAAGCAAACTACTCTCTCTCCCCGATAACAGTTCTCCGGCAACAGCGGCAAGCAAATCGAATGCACACATCTGATTGTCCTCAACCTTCTTTCTCGTCGATCGCTTTCCCTATAAATTGATTGTTACAAAGTCGCTCAAAAACTAGAAAACTAAAAAAGAACCACAAAAGAACAATGTGAGCAATTTATGCCATATATATGTATGTATATATTTACCCTCGCCGAGCTTGGAACTCGTGGCGGCATCGGAGGGACCTCGTAGTCACTTGCTTGCTTACAAAAATCCTGTGATAAGAAGACCCAAGATTAAAACTTGCTTTCGGATCATAGAAAAGATTATATACATATAACTCAATTGGAAAAACCAATTCGAATTAAGAAGATTCCAATTTCATTGTTTGGTACCTAAGCTTCCAATTTGGATCATGGGAAAGATTATATGCAAGATATTTAAATTCAAGATGACAAGCAAGGAAAAAAAGTAAACAAAGATTCAAACTTTGCTTTTGGATTGTACAACAGATCACATGCACACAACTCAAAACAATAAAGACACAAAATCCAGAGATATGTGTGATCAATGAGTGTGCATAATATAGTTGATCTGATCAATATGCTTAGATGGTCTGAAGGAAACCATGAAAAAGAGATTGACATAGCATTCTGCAGCTAAGAGCAAAGCATCTATAGCAGCATCATGACCCTCTGAAGTAATGTCATGCTGAGAACATAAATCCAATGCTAGGCGTTGAAACTCCGAAGCCCTAATCTCACAAAAGCATCAAATTTCATAGGTAATTCAGGCACGTCAATCTTCTCATCAGCGCCAGCGCTACTAGATTTCAATGAGACACGAGGGTGGACAGAAGTGCCAATTGAGCCAGTCAAAGGTTATTCCAGATCAATCACTTTAGAAAATGTACATTTGCATAGATCAACGTCAGGAGAAAATGGCATGTGCGGCCCCAGAACAGAAAGAAGTACACTGCATTCGAAGAAAAGAGATTGTACAGGTAATACTAAAACTAATTAGATGGAAAATGCAACATCTAAGTTTCCTACAATAATAATAATAACTTTGCAAAATTCAAATTTACCAATTTGGAACGGATTTATTCACCACTTCCAATTGAAAAACAAATTTTAGTGATTTAAAAACAGACATAACTAAAGAAATGTTTGGAATTTTTAAAATGTTTGGAATTTACAAAACTATATAACCATACCAGTAAGCTCCCATGTAAAGTAATATCCATTACTATATCTTAGTTGACGAACTTCCAAAGTATCCAAATCAGGAAAAAAAATAAAGAAGTTTTACAGTAACAAAGTAGCAGAGCAAAACCTTGGAGCGACAGAGCCGCATCTCCACTCAGATTCTAGGGATGGAAGAACAACAGGCCTTCTAGCTGCTGTACGAATTATATTAAGCACAATTGCACAACTCCTCTCCTGCTTTTCTAGAAATACAGCAGAAACAAACACTACAAGATATTAAAGGATATGCCAAAATGGATGATGTGTTAGTATCACCATGTTCGCATGGTGTTGTGTATTATTCGTGTCCGTTCAACATAAGTCAGCTATGGCTTAATACCTATATTGGCCTTTAGGAGTGTATACATACATGTTGCACTAATTATCTGCATCGTAGATCTTCATACAGGAATGAGGTATGTAGTAAAAGCAAGGATACCCAAAATTCCTTTCCAGGAATCAAAAACATTCAATCAGTTAGGTTCTAGTATACATACATACAGTAAAAGCAAGGATACCCAAAATTCCTTTCCAGGAATCAAACACATTCAATCAGTTAGGTTCTAGTATATGTTCTCCAAGCATGGGAGGGCTCTTCCTGTCCTGGTGTTGGTAATGTTTCTCCCTCCATAGAATTATATAACTTGTATCGGGTGGGTCTCATTACTCATATTGCATCGACTGAGCAAAGTTCTTGAGAACCCTCTATGAAGAGGTAGCTTTTGGTAACAAAATTGGTGGGGTTTTGGTTAGAAGAGGCTTATCTTGGGATAGTTTCTATCTAAGTTTCTCCAAATAGTCGAGCACTGTCACTCCCCCAAACTAGGATAGGATCCGTTGAACTTCTCAATTTATCTCTACCTTTGCTGTGAAATTGAAGGACTTCAAAAAACTTATGAAACCTTATGAAAAGTAAGACACTTAAACTAAACATAAAATTAGTCAATAACGTAGCATACCTGTAAAATTAGTCATCTAAAATCCTCCAAGCTTTATATAGGTGGATATGTATAATGAACATAACAAAAGGGATGGAAGTTATCCATGGATATGTAAAATGAACATATCCACAACAAAATGAACATAAGCCATGGGTGTTATCAAAATAAGGTTATGTAAAATGAACATGTCCACAACAAAATGAACATAAGCAGTGGGTGTAAACATAGCACCTATTATTTTCTCACAGCACCTCTTTCATAGAAGATTTTCTCAGCAAAATGTGTAAACAAAAGAAAGATCAAGAAACTAGTAATATATTCATGGATAACACCCATTGCTTTATATAATGAACATAACAAGTCCTAGACAAGCTACTAGGACATCCTTGACAAGCATTCAAGATATTCTATGAAGAGGACTGTGAGAAAAATAATACTTCCTACCATGTAGGAAAAGATCCACATGTCTGTATAAACCTGGCAACGCAAAGGCCATGTCCTTGGTAGGCCTGTGAGGAACTGGACCACCAAAGCTTGTATACCTGAAATGACTGACATATAAAAGAAAACACATATTTATAAGTTTTGGTAATTATATGGCAAATATTTCAGTGAACTCGATCAACATACTCTCAAATTTTCAGCATTAAGAAACATTTACCAGCTATTTCATGCTTCAGTCCACATCTTGCGCTTGTAAGGTTCATTTGGAGAGAATTTATCACAATAGAAACCATTGTAAGGTTCATTTAATTATCTCCAATGGCATTTAGTCCAATTAAAGGTTACAAAACTGATTTGAGTCCTCTTTCATAGAATATTTGTTCAGGATATCACACATTTGAATAGCATCTTTCTGTGCTGGTAAAGGGTCAGTCAAGAAGAATTATAAGGCATACATGAATAATTAGGATAACACCCCTTGCTTTATATATAATGAACATAACAAAAGAAACTAGTCCTATATTCATGGATAACACCCATTGCTTTATATATAATTAACAGTAAAATGTGTAAACAAAAGAAAGATCAAGAAACTAGTAATAATTCATGGATAACACCTATTGCTTTATAATAATGAACATAACAAGTCCCAGGCAAGCTACTAGGACATCCTTGACAAGCATTCAAGATATTCTATGAAAGAGGACTGTGAGAAAAATAATACTTCCTACCATGTAGTAAAATCCACACGTCTGTATAAACCTGGCAATAGCAAAAGCCATGTCCTCGGCAGGCCTGTGAGGAACTGGACCACCAAAGCTTGTAAACCTGAAATGACTGACATATAGCAGAAAACACATATTTATAAGTGACAATGAGCTGACTTTTGGTAATTATATGGCAAATATTTCAGTGAACTCGATCAACATACTCTCAAATTTTTAGCCTTAAGAAACATTTACCAGCTATTTCATGCTTCAGTCCACATCTTGGGCTTGTAAGGTTCATTTGGAGAGAAGTTATCACAATAGAAACCATTGTAAGGCCGGTTGCCGCATTTGCACCGCCATGCCTCCGAGTAATACTCTATGATGGCATGAGAGCCAGCGCCCGGAGGGACGGTCACGTGGACCGGGCGGCACGGCGTGCATATGCCGCACTTGCCTCTGCACCGCGGCGGGTAGGAGCCGAGCCCGACCAGCTGGCTTGGCCTACTGGCGCTCCCAGCCCACTCCTGGTGCAATACTGCAACCAAGAACATGCACAAGTTAGCATCAAATTTATACTTGGCACCACTACTACTACTACTAGCATCCTTGATAAGAGTACTAAATACAAGAAGAACGCAGCCACCTGAGAGTGTGAGTAGGTATTTGTCATTGAGCCACATATCTGTTGGAAAATACAGAGAAGAAGACAACAAAGGAAAAAATAACTAAAACCAAAGAAGGTTGAAAAAATCAAAGAACCCAAGTGCTCAATACTCCCTATGTTTGGTGTGTCGCTAGTGTTCAACACAAACTCTAGAGTTTGGGGTTGTTGTTGTTGTGATGGTTCATGTTTATATATCAAGATTATTCAAACAAGCCCCGCAGGTTGAATATAACTAGATCCGTGCATCTGTATAATTTCTTTAAATCTCTAAATTTGGTACTTATGTTGTAGCTAGAAAGAAAAGTCTAGTGTTTGATCAGTGTAGTATGGAAATGTTTGTAAAAGCAACAACATAGATGATAAGTTAAGAGCTCCAAAGGCCCAAATACATAGAACCAATTCCAAGTAAACATAAATGTGGCAATGGAAGGGAGAATCACAACATGAAGTCGCAAACTAACCCCTAAACTCAGTATAAGTGAATTGTTCACTTGAATGCAATTGCAAGTGTAATAATAACCGAAGGGAATGAAGTTTTAATAATTTTCACAAAAACATGCTAATTACATATTAGCATAACTAGTTTTAATAATTTTGTAGCATAAATGCTTTCTGGAAGTCCATTGTTCGGAAGCGCACTATTTTTTTCTTACAGATTTTCTTAATATTTCAGAGAATTCACACACTTATACTACCAACTATTACTGATCTACTAGAAAAATTCTCATTTACAGGTTATCATCCTGCCATCTATTCAGCAGGTCCTAAACCCTAAAAATATAATTGAATAATGAATCCGAGATCCGAAACACTAACCAAAAAATTGGTAGACAAAGGCCCCTCGGCTCCCACGCCGACATCACCTTCGTCTACTGTTGTCTTCTCCACCATCTATTAATTGATCCTGGAATCTCTCAAAAGTCAAGATCCTACGAATAAAAATCGAGAAAAAATTGGAAAGAAAAGAGAGAGGGATTGGCACGTACGTCTAGTAGGCGGATTGGTCGACCCGGTGGTCGATCTTGAGGGCCTCGTCGAAGTTGATTAGGATGGAGAAGACCCGGTGCCGATTCCTGACCAAAAATGGCCCATACATGATACTTTGGGTGAAGTAGGCTCCTCCTCTTCTTCTTCCAGCATCTTGTTGGTTTGCGCCTGTAGTGGTCGGGTATCATGGGGACGATCGGACCCGAGAACAGTAGCGGACATACGCTGGGACAAGTGGGGTCCTGAGTAGGAGAGGAGGGAAGAAATGGAAAAAATGGTTACAACAGAGAGAACGAGAGAGAGAGCGGGGATGGGGCCTGAGAAGAGCGCGCACAGAAAAAATTGGGGGAATGGAAAATTGTTTCCCCCCACAACACTTTCACAGAAAAGGTACTGGGTTGTGCTTTTTTTTTTCCAACTTTTTCTTAAATTTGGTAACGGTTTCTAACTGTTATAATATAAATATATGTATTATGTATATTAAAATTCAGTTTTCTCTATTTATACTAATTTTTTGCATTGCCAATAGTTTTTTACCGTTAGTAATTAGTAACGGCAAAAAACTGTTAGTAACTGAAAAAATATTGTGTTGTAAAATCCCTCTTTTGGTGTAGTGTCTCTTCTTATTCATTGTACAGATATACAGAATATCTAAAATTGCTGTAGAATTCTTGAGATCTTTCTTCTTTGCATCATCCAAGGGATAAAGCGATCGTCTTCTAGATCGGATTCCTAAAGTTGTATTTTCCCAGAAATACAATAAATAAGTGAATTTATTTATGGAAAACAAATTGGCGACTCTACTGGGGAAACCCATCTCCTCTTCTGAGATGGCAACAACTCAATGCGACGCTTCGTCGGTCGGATCGACGAAGAAGGTGATATCGATTCAGTTCAATCAACTCGCCTATGAAGAAATGCAGCGGGCTAAGGGTGCAAGCACACTTCAGCCTCCATCACCACCGCCAAATCAAAGGGACGATCTGTCTACGTCCCTAAGAATCTGTTGGCAGCCAAAGATAGTGAAGTTCCTGCCACATTGTCCATTACTAGCACTGGCAAGAACTCTACTGCAGGCACGCATACTCCTGTGTTCTCGAAAATAACAGCATCCAAAAGTCACGCTAACAGTGATGGCTCCTTAGCCAAATCTGTTTCCGTAGTCACGCAGTCCAAAAGTCACGCTGACAGTACTGGCTCTTTAGCCAAGTCTGTTCCAGCGTGCATTTCCAAACCTAAAAATCACGCTAACAGCACTGGTTTTTAACCAAGCCTGTCTCAGCGTGTATTCTGCACGCATCATCTACTAAATCAGCTCTCCCTGACTCAGCGTGCGTACCAAATCTGGCTTTTTAGCCAAAACTTCATATGCTGACAACACTGGCTCCTTAGCCAAATCATCATCAGCATACTCTAAGAAGAATAGCTCTTTTAGCTATTTCTTCTTCCTTGCCAAGTTCTGCTAGAACTGGGGGTAGTCTTGCTATGGCTCCTCCACAAATAGCTCACAAAGTCCCTTCGAAAAGGAACAACTCTTTAGTTGTTTCTTCTGCTCCTGCAGTGTTTACTTCAGGAACAGCTTTGGCTGACAATTTTGTTAGTTAAAGAAAAAGAAATAGTCTTTTGACTACTCTTCCTTCTGGACATTCTATGTCTCAAAATTTGAACAAGTCTAAAAGAAACATTTCTTAATGTCTTCTTCTACGACTTCTTCAAATTGGGCACATAATTTGTCTTTGCAAAAAGGTTTGTTACCAACTCCTACTCAAGGGGATGGTTCAACTCTTCCTTCTCTGCAAATATCCAGATCAATGGAAGAAAAACTTCAAGTGTCAAAAACCAATGTTTTACCTCCAACAGATCTAAGATTAAAACTTAATCAATCCCGTTTGGGAAGTACTTCCGGTGTTAAGAAACCACACCAATCAGAAGCAAAAGTAAGAGATCCGGATGCAGAGTATGCCAGAAATTATGTGGCTCAGATTAATCACTCTTTGTATAATCAAGAGCCGCCAAGGCCCAAGAACAGAAAATACATTCCTAAAAATGCACAAAGATTGTTCTCAGATATACCTCAATCTTTACATACAGATTTACGAGAACATCTTCAACAAAAAGGGGGAATAATTCTGTGTCAATGGATCATGACCATGTTCATGAATGTGACTTCCAGCCAAGAGTCATAATTCAATACAGATGTCAAACTAAACGATAATCTGTCTTCAATCGGATTCAGTATGAACCTATGTCTGATGAAGATGAACCTCTTTTCGCTTCTATCAACATGACCTCTCGGGATACTGGGGGTAGAACTGATAGTCCAGATGGAGTATACAGAGTTACCAGAGCAAGAGTCCTGGCTTTTAGTCAAAGAACTTCAGTTTCTGAAGACTATTCTGAATTCCTTGGAGAATCCAATTTCCCACCTCTTTCTACTGGGGGTAGTTCTCCTACAAATGACTTTGATACACAAAGCAATGATTCAGAACAAACAGTATCATCAACAATCCCTCGTATGGTCACAACTTATATGGTGGATGGGAATACTGAATTGAACAATGAACCTTCTTCTTCAATGACTCCTCAAGACCAAAGAATTGCTTCTTTGGAACAACAAATGAAATCTATGGCTGATACTATGAAATCAATGTATGAACTTATGGCAACCCAGCTGCAAAGTCGACAGACTGTACCTGACGCCATACCGGTTGACAATGGTATAGGTCCAGTGCATGTTCCTCCAGCAGTACAATCCAATATCCCTGGGCAAGCTCAACCAAATCCTAGCCATTCAGGAGCTGGGGGTAGTACTTATAATGCTGTCCCTCCTCCTAACTATTCTCTACAAGCCACAACTCCACAATCTTCCGGAGTCGTTACTGAATAATTGAGGAATCTTCGAACCCAATTTGAGGCATTCAAACAGAAAGATGGTTTACAAAGGTTAGGTATCAAGCAACCTTATCCAATAGAATGGAAGCAAGTATCATATCCTCCGAAATACAAGCCTCCTACTATCTCATTCTTTGATAGAACCACTTCTCCGAGTCAGTTTATCAATCATTTTGAAGTAATAACTGACCAGCTACAACCAAGCGACGCCCTCCTTACTCGGGTGTTTGTCGGATGTCTCAAAGGAACGGCTTATGAGTGGTAGAGAAGTCTCCCTGATGGGTGTATTACCTCATTTGCCGGTTTCAAACAAATGTTTCTTGAACGGTTCTATGAAGGGCTTAATGACATGACTATGTCTGCTCTTATAAGAATCAAACAGAAAAATAATGAGAGCACTGAAAGCTTCATTGAAAGATTTAGAAGAGAAGCTTTAAAAATGCCTCTTGGAACTCCCGATGCTGTCACTATCGACACTTGCAAGTCAAATCTCTTACCATTCATCAGCATGTGGACAGGATCCACTCAATTCCAAGATTGGCCTTCCTTCATCGTCAGTGCCAAAGCTGCCGAAGTTAGTGCCGAGACTTTCAAAGGTCTGGGGGTACACATGAATCCCAATGAATCAGGTCAAAATACTAGCAATAGTACGCGACCTAACAATCGTAAAGGAAAAGAGACTCTCGAAGTCAACCTCCAGAGCAAAAATCAAGAAGTCCTATCTGCCCAAGCTACCCCAGCTCCAACAAATCAACAACCAAGAGCACCTCGCCCCAAAGAAGAATACTCTTTTGACGACGACGATGTCCTTGGTATCTTTGAATGTTTACTTAAAGGTAATAAAATACAATTACCTAAAATCAAGAAACCCGATGAAGCTGGTAAGACAGATCATCCTAAGTACTGTCCGTACCATAGAATGTTGGGTCACACAGCTCGTACATATTTTGTACTGAAAGAGAAAATCCAGGAAATGATCAAATCTGGAGCTGTCACTCTCACTCCGAAAGAAAAGACCGTTACCTCCAACGTTGTCTCTATGCAATTCGGAGATTTTTCTCATCAACTCCTCGAAAGCGGGATTGTTTCTATTCCCAAGGCAACTCTTGAAATCGTGAATATTCCCCCTCCACAGTATAAAGGATTAGTACCAATCACTATTGAAACAGGAGAAATCATCTGGATTCATCCTGATCTAGTGGCAGATTTTGAATCTTCTCCCCGTCAAAAAACTACTTCCCTAAAATCTAGGAAGGCTGCAAAAACTAAGTCATGTCATATGACTTCTTTCGGATCTACTTCCGACACAAAGCCAAAAGATAAGGAAGAAGCACTTGCTGGTGCTACTCGAACAGGGAAACATTATCTAAAGGATTATTCCAAGAGTCCTGAAGATACTCCTGATAGTCCTGATAATGCTCCTGATATTTCTCCAGCTGACAAAGATATTCCTGATGTTCCTCGGAAGGAAGAATCATCCACTGTACCTGTTCCTTCAACTATACCGGTTGTACCTATTCCTTCTAAACCCACAGCACATGAGAAAGGCAAACAACAAGTTCGCTTCGACAAACCAATCAGGAAGTCTCCTCTCCTTGGACTTCAGAAGCCTTATAACTTTGACATTTTAGCTCAACTCGCTAATACTCCAGCTAGAATGTCCCTCTTCGAACTTCTACGTCTTTCTAAAGAGACTCGAGAGACATTAAGTGAAGCACTTCTTCAGGCGGACTCTTGTCTTGCACAATTAAAGAAGCCAGATGAAGAACCTGCTACTTGCTTACATTGCAATAGTGTATTGGAGATCATCCCGAATATCACCTTTACACAAGATGACATGTTATTGGAGGATAATCGACATGATCGGCCTCTCTACTACACTGGTTATATCGACACGATGAAGATAGATCGTATTCTTATTGATCCAGGGTCTGCTTTAAGCATAATGCCAAGGAGTCTGCTAGATGAATTAAAAATTCTTTTTCACAAACTTTCCAAGACGGTTACTACTATATTGGGATTCAATCAAAGTCGAAGCGAGCCGTTGGGAAAGATTCATCTGAAACTTCAAATAGGCGATTTCAGATCCAAAGTCACCTTCTATGTGATCGAGATCGTGGGATCTTATAATCTTCTCCTGGGAAGGCCCTTCCTTCATGAGAATAATGTGGTGCCTTCTACTCTTCATCAGTGCTTCAAATACATCGACAGCGATGGAAAAGTACGAAAAGAAGTTGCTGATATAAATTCTTTCCGTGGGGTTGAAGCTTATTTCAGTGATTCCCGGTGGTACAAAGAGGAGTATACAAAATTAGTACAAGCCATGGAAAAAGAAGATCCACAAAGTGAGACCATGATAATTCCTGTTAAAGGTCGAACTACTCAGCAACAGTCTCCTAAACCCTCTGGAGAAGCCCCCTTCATTATTCCAGTGAGCGGACGTATCTCTCTATTACCTCCATCATCTACCCAAGACACACTGATCATTCCTGTCAGTGGGCGTACTACATTTTTGGCATCTTCATCTACAAAATAGGACACTCTGGTAATCCCTGTTGGAGGGCGGACTACTCTTCCATCTCAAGCTTCAAGGGAGCTCACCTCTTCTGAGCCATTTGTTATCGATCTTAATCGAAACAAAACTTCCTCTCATTCTTCTTCTCTCTCTTTTGTCATTGATTTGGCTAAGATTTCTAAAGTTCAACCTCCTCCTGATGTAAATACTACCACTTTTAAAATTAATAAATGTCTTCATCTTTGCAGTATAGATGTGTGTAATCATGTTCATAATTATTTGCATTTGTTAGATGACTTGAAAACAATAACCATAGGAGTTGTACAGACTTTTCATACAGGGTTATCCCTAGAATCAGTACAAACTTCATACTTTCTGGTTCCTAACAGAAAGCCAGGAGATATCCCAATATTCTTCTACAAAGGGCTCCAGAATCCTTCTAACCTTGAAGATGATGATAGAAATGATGATTCTGGAAGATTATAGTTACGTCGTTATAGTCAGCAATCTAAAGATATTATTAAAAATATGGGCTATGACTTTAGAACTGGCCTCAGTAATGGGAGAGGAAGAAGAATGCATGTTTGGATCCCTCTTTTAAAATATGGAAGGACAAAATGCGGATTAGGTTATATTGCTCCTACTCCCTTTATCAATATCATCCATGAAGATCCCGAATATGACGAAGATAAGAGATCTTATTCTTCTAGTACCACCTCTTGGGATTCTGATACAAGTATTGGTGAATTCCACCGTAACATTTTGTCTTCCAACATGGTTTTCGTTGATGGTCCTGAAGAAGATGACGAAGACGAATTTGAAATCTCACATGAATCAGAACAATGGGCCCAAAGGTTAGATAATCAATGGGAGTTCCGATTCGAACAAAAAGAAACTTCGATTGAAGACGAACTCGTTCAAATAGATGTTGGTGAAGAGGGATCCCCCAAACCAATATTCATTAGTGAAAGTCTTTCAGAAAACGATAAGCAAGACATGATCAAACTTATTCGCGAATACATCGACGTCTTCGCTTGGAGTTATGAAGATATGCCAGGACTTGATCCACAAATCGCAACTCACAAACTCAATATCATACCGAATGCTAAACCGGTCAAACACAACAGCGACGATTTCGCCCGGACATTATGGATGCAATTGAAGCTGAAGTCAATAAACTCATGGCTTCTGGGTTTTTAGAGAGGAACAACATCCCGATTGGGTGGCTAATATAGTTCATGTTCTTAAAAAGACTGGCAAGATCAGAGTATGCATAGACTACCGCGATCTCAATGCGGCATGTCCTAAAGATGAATTTCCTCTACCAATTACTGATGTTTTGATCGATAACACCTGTGGTTTTGAACGGATGTCGTTCATGGACGGATATTCTGGATACAATCAGATTAAAATGTTTTCAGATGACGAGAAACATACTTCTTTCAGAATGCCGATCGGTACATACTGTTATACAGTGATGCCATTCGGTCTCAAGAATGCAGGAGCAACCTATCAACGAGCTATGAGCACTATATCCGTGAACATTTGCGGAAAATAGTCGAATGCTACGTTGATGATATTGCAGTCAAAAGTCGACAAAAAGAGGATCACATTCAAGATTTGAAAACTATATTTGATCTAATGCGTCGGCATCAATTAAGGATGAACCCTACTTAGTGTAAGCCCCTGAATTTTGGGCTTATTTTTTTTCAATTTTATAAATCAATTATTTTGAACAGATATTATTATTTGATTATTATTTAATTTAATGCTCTTTACCGTGACTTGGAATTCTAGAGCATCAGGGATGCCAGTCTCTGGAAACTTCCTTCTTGGAGTTTGTAGTAGACGAGAATATCTTCATTTTGATATATCGTGTCCCACTCGAACTTGTTCCCTTGTATCCTTTTTGCTTCGCACAAGTTCGGATCAATATTAGACCATTTAATTATTAATTGAATTCTCACTCTTTTCCTTGATCATCATATGTGCGTTACCGTGACTTTTAATTTAGGAGCACCAGACCTGTCATTTTCTCGAAACCAACTCGTCATGCCTGATCTACTCGAGACGTTCTTCACCCATGACCTTGTGTCCCACTCAGACACTCCATTTTGTGTTCCATTTCCTTCACACAACTTTCGGTTCATTTAGGCCAATTAATTATCTACCGTGAAACCTGATTTAATTTCCAACTTAATTTCGGGACCCGACATCGACCCCCTAGTCGACCCTAAATAGGGACATGGCCCACACGAAGCCTACTACCCACATGACGCTTGTGTCCCATTTATTGGAGTCCCCGTATATTATTTATTTATCCATGATTATAAATCCCTATTTTTAATTCAAATGTTGCACCCTGTCCGATTTTGGCCCGACCCGGCTCGAGCGAACCCAAACCCCAGCTCCATGTTGTTCTTCCATGACTGTCCAAAACCCCCACATAATTTCCCCTATTTTTTTCCTATTTTAAATATTTATTTTTCTCTCTCCACTTTACAAATATCTATGTATATATATACATATATATTTATATTTATATATCTCTCTTTTCCCTCTCTTTAATCTCACACTCTCTCTCTTCCTATTAAACTCACACACACACCCCCCAACAGTGGCCGAACACCCCCCCTCTCTCTAAATATCTATATCTCTCTCTCTCTCTCTAACTAAATATCCCACTCTATTATATATTAATATACACACACACACATATAATACTCTCACCCACTCTCTCTCACTCCCATCAACTCTCCCATCACCATCCCTCCTTCTCTCTCCCCTCTCACTCTCACCAGGCCGACAGCACCCCCCTCTCCAAAATTTCAAACACACACACTCCTCCTTCTCTTCTTCTTCTTCTTCTTGAAACACAAAAGCCAACACCACCATCACCATTATCATCATCAACACGAGCTCCTCCCGAGCTCAGCTCCCCGCAGCCGACCCATGGCCGCCGACCACCAGCCCATGGCCGACACCTCCACCCGAGCTCCTCCTCTCCTCCTTCTTCTTCTTCACTTCTCCTTCAACACTACACCACCATTAACACCACAACCACCACCGAACATCACCACCACCATCTTCTACCCATCCCGCCACCGCGCCACCTCCGCCGTGCCTCCGCCATGGTCGGCCTGGCCGCCCCCATGCGCGCGAGTGCAGCACAGCCCGCAGCAGCAACATAC
This sequence comes from Iris pallida, assembly GCA_029216955.1. Lineage (NCBI taxonomy): Eukaryota > Viridiplantae > Streptophyta > Magnoliopsida > Asparagales > Iridaceae > Iris > Iris pallida. The sequence goes on along the minus strand of JANAVB010035820.1, from coordinate 18,968,696 downwards.
AGCCGCAGCTGCAGCGGTAGCTGCGGGCAGCTGCAGCGGTAGCTGCGGGCAGCAGCACCGCGTGTGGCCGCGCGCCGCCGCCGCATGGCCGGCCGCCCCCACCCAGCGAGCCCCCTAGGCTGGCGCACACCACCGCACCCTCCCGTGGCGGCCAACGTCCTCCAGGACGCGCCGTCTAGGCGATTCGTGCATTTTGAACGGAATTCCGTCGACGCGCGCGCGGACGAATTTCAGAATTCGTGTTTCGTCGCAGCAACTTCGCACCGATTTTTTGAAGAATCCGACCGTTGGATCGGCAATTTCTTCACTCCATCTCAATCTCGGTATGCTCCTTCATCCCACTCAAATTTTGCCCGTTAATTCTGTCGTTTGATACATCAAAACCGGCCACCAAGTTGACACTTTAAATTATGTTATTTTGGACAGTTTTGTGGAGCCGACTTCGTCGACTCGTATCTCCTCCGTCGCAGCTCCGTTTTACGTGCCACCAGTTCCAGTACACAGCTAGTATAACCCTCTTCCTGCCCCCTTTAGATTTCATTTCAGTTTGAGCTTGTTAGGTCGGTCGAATTCGACGCCAAAGTTGGCCGTTCGAATTCTTAGTGTTGCACTTGTAAAATTCCATTTTTGAATCCGGGACTCCGGATTCAATTTCTGACACCACCAGTAGACTCGTGGCGTCGTTCTGGCTTGTTTTCATATAAAGTTTGCTTGATTTGGAGAACGTGAGCCCTGGCACGCATTTCAGTGCAAAGCGGGTCCCACTTTCTGAGTCAACGTGACTTTTTGACGCCGGCTCATCGGAATCCAATTTCGGATATACCGTTGAGTTCGTATCGTCATTCTGGACTCGTTGACATATAATTTGCTAGGTTTTAGTGGACATTGGTTCCGGCACGTATTTCGGTGCAAGTCGGATACCAATATCCGGGCCAACGGGTCATTTTGAGATCGGCTCATCGGAATCCAATTCCGGATATACCGTTGAGTTCGTATCATCATTTTGGACTCGTTGACATATAATTTGCTGAATTTTAAGAACATTGACTCCGACACGCTTTTCCGTACAAATCGGTTTTCAATGTCCGGATCAACGGACCAAATTGAGATCGGGTCAACGGAATCCAATTCTGGATATACCGTTGGGTTCGTATCGTCATTCTGGATTCGTGGACATATAATTTGTTATGTTTTGTGCACTTTTATTTTGGCACATTTTTCGGTGCAAAGTGTGTCCAACGGCGGACATCATTTTGGTCCGAAATTACCTTTTTGCCCCTGTGTCCAAATTGGACTTTTGGACAGGCTATCCTAGCGGATTTGACCATTCTGGACACGTTGGTGATGTTAGTTTTATCATCCGACAACATCTGTAGACTTTTTCCCTTTTGTGTCACCCTATTATTATAATATTTTTTCCTTTTGGTTGTTTTAGAGACCCGTCGATTTCAGTGATTTCTAAATCACTGAAATTCATAAGTTGACCTTGTAGATGTTTATAGAGGCTAGCTTGACCATGGTTGACTACTTTGACTAGACGTCGAAGTAGAGTCAACAGTTGACCTAGGTTTGATCAGACTTGACCAACGTTGACTTTTTGACCAAGTCAACTGTAGGTCAACTATTGACCTATTTAACCTAGATTAGACTTAGGGTTGACCAGAGTTGACCAGTTGACCAAAGTCAACTGTACGTCAACCTTGACCCAGTTTGTCTTAGTTTGACCTAGATGTTAGTATATCTTTCGACCCTGATAAACTCTTGTATTATTTCATCTTTAGGTCTGTGGCTTTACTCTGAACCCTGATTCATATTGACAGCAGAACCCCAGGCGAGTACATTCTCTGATAACTTATTCCCAATTTATAACTGTTATGATTCATGTACATAGTGTTGATATGCTTATTCCTGACACATGGTTCTCATGGATTGGTATTCTTGGATCCCGACGAGAGATGTTTCTCCTTCTTAGGTTGGGATGTATTGTGCAAGCTCCCTTGTAGCTCTTGCTCAATATATGGTCACTGATTCTAGAGAAGGTTTGCGACCTTCTCATTAGAATCCCGTGCAGTGACGAGTCCTGTTTGGATCCATTCTACCAGTTGGGGTAGGGAGAGTAGTAGCGTATGCCTGTGATCATATCCCCTTGCATTCTTGAACAGTGTGAGTCATATACGCACTTATGACTTGCCAGGCCGGTTCTCTACAGGTACCCAAGCCGATCACAAGTTGAAACTGCTACTCACACACATTGGATATATGGCTTACCTTGATTTGTGTACATACCATGATTCAGTTCTACTTTCTTGTTCTAACTCTAGCTCTACAGCTTACCATGCCATGATACATATATGTACACTCCATGATTCATTGTATATGCTCTATTTACAGCCTTATAGCTTTTATTCTATCTTGAGATCTGTTATGAGATATATGTACTCGTTCCATCCTGACCGTATGTTGACAAATTTTAGGAGTAGTTGTGCCCTCATTATTGGACTTCATGATGTGGCTAGCTGAGGTGGATCTCACTATTCTTCTATGGGAGTTGCCTGGTAGTTATCCTTAGTTAGTCCTGTTGTTCCTTCTTTATCTTTCATGTCTTATGATTATTGTAGATTATAGTTGTTCTAGTGATATGTTATTAATTCTTGTCTTATCTTCCTTAGTTTTCGTGATGTGACATGAGTACATTTCTAGTTATGGATTCTTAGATGTTGTAGTTAGTATAGTATACTTGACAGCGTTCTACAGCCGATATCGCGGCGTAGGCTGGGCGTGGCCCACGTATTCGTACCCGTATATTCGGGTGAGGGTCGTGACACGTTTTTAGTGGTGGCCCATGCAGGTCAGTCTTTGCTATTAATGTGAAGTCGTGGTAGTACTTGAGCTTATCTGTACTACTGCGAGCCTGCCCTAGGATTAAGGATGAGTCATGGACTATTTTAGGATTTTGGTACTCAGTCACATATTAGGAACTCTTGGTAGATTCCAGGGATGACCTCTGGGGAATCTTATTTCGAAGGCTTTCAAATCTTTTCCCACTTGTTTTCATTCGTCCTGATTTCTGAAATATCTGTCTGTATTAAACTTTATTCCTTCTTGGGATGAGTTTGTGGACCCCATAGGGAAGTTATAAGTTGGACTTGTATATCATCTAGGTTGGGGAGAGAATATGATTTACCAACCTTGTATCATGGTCGAGGTTTGTTTAGATTATATTCCACCATTTTCTATCTTGACCTAGGTAGTACCCTCGGGACTTTCCCTGAGATTTCCTCTGAACCCTATCTCGGAAGTTGTTTCCGTTGTTTCTATTAACTTACCCTTGACTTTTTTTTGAATTTTAAATCTTAATATTCATTTTTGATCTTTAATTTGTTTTGGATAATTCTTTTAAGAATTGAGTTAAGATATCCTGATAAACATATTTTGGATAAGGACGATGAGAACAGTAAGTGTCTACTTTATTTATGGAGTTTAAAATTCATCGCAGTCATATTAGCTAGCGAGACAAGGACATGGAGCCTGATTTGGATATACTATCCTAGTTATATCATTTAGATTCTCTTACAGCCATACCGGTTGGCGTGGTAAGGAATCTAGATGACATGATTATAGGGTGTATACCATAGTTATGGACTTCATTGTTTATTACCGCTATGCTTACTGGCGTGGCGAGAATTCTGGCAACATGATTTTGGATAGACATGTATGGTTATCAGGTCATATCTTAAGTTGATTCACTTCTTTTACCAATTGAGCAAGATAATTCCTACCATTATTTCTTATTTATCATTATTTTCTCTCCCATCGCATGATGATTTTCTCATCTTGTCGTCATTTCCTTTGCCTTGTTTAGCTATGTCTTGATTACACAAATCACCTACATCATATCTACATCTGTCATCTACACTTGGAAGCTCTGAAAATTTTGAAAATTTTATATCTAAATTGTTTCTTAAATTTTGATACTGTTAAGATTTTGATTCCCTTCTGTCCATGACCAATCAATTTTGGTCGTCTTGTTTATCGTGCCAAAGAGTCTTGATTGCTGACTAGACTCTAGATGACTTCAAACTCCTTGTGACTTGGGTTCCTTCCTAAATAGTGCTTTTAGGACTTTGATTTCGGATTCATGATTTTATCGTCTTTCATAACTGAACTTGGATCTTGATCGTGCTTATGTGACCTATAATCCGATTTCTATCAAATCTATCTCTCAATCGTGCTATTCTCAAATTTTTCTCTCCATTTGCTTCTCTTAGCCCTGTTTTAGAACATGACTATCTAACTTTGATTTTCATGATCTTGATAATCTTAACCCTCAAATCGTGCCAAGTGAACTTAGAACTATTTCCAATTTTTATCGCGTTCGAACTTGGATCGTATTTCATGATTTTATTAATCATCCTCCTTAATCTTTGATCGGGCCTGTGCGACTTTCAGGTTGATTTCCATCAACCTAAGTCCTACGGGTCACCCCGTACTTGAACTTCATTTATATCATCGATTCCTCTAATCGTCTCTAAAATTGTGCCCCAATGACTTGGCTTATTTCTGAAATCATGCACATATAATTTTGTTCATATCATGATTCTATCGTGCCAAATCCCTAATCGTGCCTGAACAATTGTAAATCGATTTTCTTGATCGTGCAAACTCGTCATTCTTGAATCGTGCCTAAAATATTGCCTAAATCTTCAATAATGTTTTAACCCCACTACCAACCTTTAATTTCGAGGACAAAATTTTTATAAGGTGGGTAGGATTGTAAGCCCCTGAATTTTGGGCTTATTTTTTTTTCAATTTTATAAATCAATTATTTTGAACAGATATTATTATTTGATTTAATGCTCTTTACCGTGACTTAGAATTCTAGAGCATCAGGGATGCCAGTCTCTGGAAACTTTCTTCTTGGAGTTTGTAGTAGACGAGATTATCTTCATTTTGATATATCGTGTCCCACTCGAACTTGTTCCCTTGTATACTTTTTGCTTCGCGCAAGTTCGGATCCATATTAGACCATTTAATTATTAATTGAATTCCCACTCTTTTCCTTGATCATCATATGCGCGTTACCGTGACTTTTAATTTATGAGCACCAGACCTGTCATTTTCTCGAAACCAACTTGTCATGCCTGATCTACTCGAGACGCTCTTCACCCATGACCTTTGTGTCCCACTTAGACACTCTATTTTGTGCTCCATTTCCTTCGCACAACTTTCGGTTCAATTTAGGCCAATTAATTATCTACCGTGAAACCTGATTTAATTTCCAATTTAATTTCGGGACCCGACATCGACCCAACCTAGTCGACCCCAAATAGGGACATGGCCCACACGAAGCCTACTACCCACATGACGCTTGTGTCCCATTTATTGGAGTCCCCGTATATTATTTATTTATCCATGATTATAAATCCCTATTTTTAATTCAAATGTTGCACCCTGTCCGATTTTGGCCCGACCCGGCTCGACCGAACCCAAACCCCAGCTCGATGTTGTTCTCCCATGACTGTCCAAAACCCCCACATAATTTCCCCTATTTTTTCCCTATTTTAAATATTTATTTTTCTCTCTCCACTTTACAAATATCTATGTATATATATATACATATATATATATATATTTATATATCTCACTTTTCCCTCTCTTTAATCTCACACTCTCTCTCTTCCTATTAAACTCAACACACCCCCCCCCAACAGTGGCCGAACACCCCCCCTCTCTCTCTCTAAATATCTATATCTCTCTCTCTCTCTCTCTCTGACTAAATATCCCACTCTATTATATATTAATATACACACACACACACACATATAATACTCTCACCCACTCTCTCTCACTCCCATCAACTCTCCCATCACCATCCCTCCTTCTCTCTCCCCTCTCACTCTCACCAGGCCGACAGCACCCTCCTCCCCAAAATTTCAAACACACACACTCCTCCTTCTCTTCTTCTTCTTCTTCTTGAAACACAAAAGCCAACACCACCATCACCATTATCATTATCATCATCAACCCGACCTCCTCCCGAGCTCAGCTCCCCGCAGCCGACCCATGGCCGACCGACCACCAGCCCATGGCCGACTCCTCCACCCGAGCTCCTCCTCTCCTCCTTCTTCTTCTTCTTCTTCACTTCTCCTTCAACACTACACCACCATTAACACCACAACCACCACCGAACATCACCACCACCATCTCCTACCCATCCCGCCACCGCGCCACCTCCGCCGTGCCTCTGCCGTGATCGGCCTGGCCGCCCCCCACGCGCGCGAGTGCAGTACAGCCCGCAGCAGCAACATGCAGCCGCAGCTGCAGCGGTAGCCACGGGCAGCAGCAGCCGCGTGTGGCCGTGCGCCGCCGCCGCATGGCCGGCCGCCCCCACGCCAGCGAGCCCCCCTAGGCCAGGCGCACACCACCGCACCCTCCCGTGGCGGCAAACATCCTCCGGGACGCGCCGTCTAGGCGATTCGTGCATTTTGAACGGAATCCCGTCGACGCGCGCGCGGACGAATTTCAGAATTCGTGTTTCATCGCAGCAACTTCGTGCCGATTTTTTGGAGAATCCGACCGTTGGATCGGCGATTTCTTCACTCCGTCTCAATCTTGGTATATACCCCTTCATCCTTCTCAAATTCTGTCTGTTAATTCTGTCGTTTGATACATCAAAACCGGCCACCAAGTTGACACTTTAAATTATGTTATTTTTGGACAGTTTTGTGGAGCCGACTTCGTCGACTCGTATCTCCTCCGTCGTAGCTCCGTTTTGCGTGCCACCAGTTCTGATACACAGTTGTATAACCCTCTTCCTGCCCCCTTTAGATTTTATTTCAGTTTGAGCTTGTTAGGTCGGTCGAATTCGATGCCAAAGTTGGCCGTTCGAATTCTTAGTGTTGTACTTGTAAAATTCTATTTTTGAACCCGGGACTCCGGATTCAATTTTTGACACCACCAGTAGACTCGTGGCATCGTTCTGGCATGTTTTCATATAAATTTTGCTTGATTTGGAGAACGTGAGCCCTGGCACGCATTTCGGTGCAAAGCGGGTCCCACTTTCTGAGTCAACGTGACTTTTTGACGCCGGCTCATCAGAATCCAATTCCGGATATACCGTTGAGTTCGTATCGTCATTCTGGACTCGTTGACATATAATTTGCTAGGTTTTAGTAGACATTGGTTCCGACACGCATTTCGGTGCAAGTCGGATACCAATATCCGGGCCAACGGGTCATTTTGAGATCGGCTCATCGGAATCCAATTCCGGATATACCGTTGAGTTCGTATCATCATTCGGGACTCATTGACATATAATTTGCTGAGTTTTAAGGACATTGACTCCGACACGCTTTTCCGTGCAAATCGGTTTTCAATGTCCGGGTCAACGGACCAAATTGAGATCGGGTCAACGGAATCCAATTCTGGATATACCGTTGGGTTCGTATCGTCATTCTGGATTCGTGGACATATAATTTGTTAGGTTTTGTGCACTTTTATTTTGGCACGTTTTTTCGGAGCAAAGTGTGTCCAACGGCGGACATCATTTTGGCCCGAAATTACCTTTTTGCCCCTGTGTCCAAATTGGACTTTTGGACAGGCTATCCTAGCGGATTTGACCATTCTGAACACGTTGGTGATGTTAGTTTTATCATCCGACAACATCTGCAGATTTCTTCCCTTTTTGTGTCACCCTATTATTATAATATTTTTTCCTTTTGGTTGTTTTAGAGACCCGTCGATTTCAGTGATTTCTAAATTACTGAAATTCATAAGTTGACCTTGTAGATGTTTATAGAGGCTAGCTTGACCATGGTTGACTACTTTGACTAGACGTCGAAGTAGAGTCAACAGTTGACCTAGGTTTGATCAGACTTGACCAACGTTGACTTTTTGACCAAGTCAACTGTAGGTCAACCATTGACCTATTTAACCTAGATTAGACTTAGGGTTGACCAGAGTTGACCAGTTGACCAAAGTCAACTGTACGTCAACCTTGACCCAGTTTGTCTTAGTTTGACCTAGATGTTAGTATATCTTTTGACCCTGATAAGCTCTTGTATTATTTCATCTTTAGGTCTGTGGCTTTACTCTGAACCCTGATTCATATTGACAGCAGGACCCCTGGCGAGTACATTCTCTGATAACTTATTCCCAATTTATGATAACTGTTATGATTTATGTACTTAGTGTTGATATGCTTATTCCTGACACATGGTTCTCACTGATTGGTATTCTTGGATCCCGACGAGAGATGTTTCTCCTTCTTAGGTTAGGATGTATTGTGCAAGCTCCCTTGTAGCTCTTGCTCAATATATGGTCACTGATTCTAGAGAAGGTTCGCGACCTTCTCATTAGAATCCCGTGCAGTGACGTGTCCTGTTTGGATCCATTGTACCAGTTGGGGTAGGGGGAGTAGTAGCGTATGCCTGTGATCATATCCCCTTGCATTCTTGAACAGTGTGAGTCATATACCGCACTTATGACTTGCCAGGCCGGTTCTCGACAGGTACCCAAGCCGATCACAAGTTGAAACTGCTACTCACACACATTGGATATATGGCTTACCTTGATTTGTGTACATACCATGATTCAGTTCTACTTTCTTGTTCTAACTCTAGCTCTACAGCTTACCATGCCATGATACATATATGTACACTCCATGATTCATTGTATATGCTCTATTTACAGCCTTATAGCTTTTATTCTATCTTGAGATCTGTTATGAGATATATGTACTCGTTCCATCCTGACCGGATATATTGACAAATTTAAGGAGTAGTTGTGCCCTCATTATTGGACTTCATGATGTGGCTAGCTGAGGTGGATCTCACTATTCTTCTATGGGAGTTGCCTGGTAGTTATCCTTAGTTAGTCTTATTGTTCCTTCTTTATCTTTCATGTCTTATGATTATTGTAGATTCTAGTTGTTCTAGTGATATTGTTATTAATTCTTGTCTTATCTTCCTTAGTTTTCGTGATGTGACATGAGTACATTTCTAGTTATGGATTCTTAGATGTTGTAGTTAGTATAGTATACTTGACAGCGTTCTACCGCCGATACCGCGGCGTAGGCTGGGCGTGGCCCACGTATTCGTACCCGTATATCCGGGTGCGGGTCGTGACACTAAGTCCTTCTTGGGCGTCTCTAGTAGCAAATTTCTCGGCTTCGTCATTACCTCGAAAGGTATACACGTAGATCCCGAGAAAATCAAAGCCATCCAAGAGATGCGTCCTCCACGCACCTTAAAAGAGCTACGAGGATTTCAAGGAAGGATCGCTTATATCAGGAGATTCATCTCTAATCTTTCAGGACGCTGCAGACCATTCAATAAACTTATGAAGAAAGGTGTTTCTTTCGTCTGGAATGATGAATGTCAGAAAGCATTCGATGATATAAAACAATATCTAATGAGGCCCCAGTATTGGTACCTCCCATCTCAGGAATACCGTTCCTTCTATATACCCGAGCAACGAGTCATTCATTGGGTGCACTGCTCGCTCAAAAGAATAAAAATGGTCATGAACAAGCCATTTACTATCTCAATCGTACCATGACCGGAGCTGAACCTCGATATTCACCGGTCGAAAAAGAATGTCTAGCCCTTATGTTCGCTGTCCAAAGACACGACACTATATCATTGGCCAGACCATTATTGTTATTTCCAGGATCAATCCTATACGAGTCATGATGAAGAAACCAAGTGTTTTAAATTCTCGATTGGCTAACTGGGGAATTTTACTTGCTCAGTATGATATGCACTATATCCCTTAGAAATCGGTCAAAGGACAAGCATTAGCTGATTTTCTGGCTGCTCATTCAATTCCAGAAAATTTAAAACTCTACGATGAAATCCCAGATGAAGTCCTAAATTCAAACCAAATTGCTGAAGAAGATCTCACTTGGCGTCTATTCTTTGACGGAGCTTCAAGAATAGGTCCTAATGGTGACATTGTCACTGGGGTTGGAATCGTTCTTGTGTCGCCAGAAGGTCTTGCTATCCAAAGAGCTTATTCTCTCGATCAACCATGTTCAAACAATGTAGCTGAGTACAATGCACTGCTTATTGGCCTTCAACTGGCTAAACATCTGAATATTCAACATTTGGAAGCGTATGGAGATTCTAAACTCATTGTCAATCAGATAAGGGGTACTTATGAGGTTCGCCATCAAGATTTGGTTCCTTATCATAGATCGGCTATATCTATGGCTTCTTCATTTGAATGATTCTTCATCGAGCATGTTAGGCGAGCATGTAACACAGAAGCTGATGCTCTTGCTAATCTTGCGGCGGTGTTGGCTATTCCGATTAGACGTCAACAAATGATTGTTGTTTGCAATCGAGAATTATTTCATCTTGAGAATAATCTAACTCTAGGACTTCCAGTTGATATTGAAGAATCAACATCTCATGATGTCAACACAACAAGAGGATTTGGATTAAGTCGTAAATCATTATCATCTTCATCTGATTCTAGTATGGAATTCATCTTCAGTAATTCAACTGAGACTCAGAATACGGATAAAGATTGGAGACTTTCTTTCTTAGATTTCGTATTGTATTATATTCTTCCAGATAATCCAAGTGAGGCAGCATCTATCAGACGACGATCACTCAGATTCTATTACAATCATACTACAAAAATCTTATATCGTCGAGCTTATGATGGTTTACTTCTTCGATGTATTGCCGGTGACGAGGCCCAACAAATTATCCGCGAAGCACATGATGGAATTTGTGGAGCACATCAGCCTGGACCAAAACTTCAAGACCGTATTCGACGTATGGGTTATTATTGGCCTACTATGGTATCAGATGCCATCGAATATGCAAGAAAGTGTAAAGCTTGTCAAATCCATGCGGATTTTATTCATCAACCCTCAGAATTTCTACATCCAACGGCAGCATCATGGCCCTTCGAAGCTTGGGGCATAGACATTATTGGCCCGATCAATCCGCCGTCATCAAAAGGTCATCGGTTTATTCTCGCAATAACCGATTATTTCTCCAAATGGGCCGAAGCTATTCCTTTATCTGAAGTCAAGACTTCTAATGTCATCAACTTTATCAAACATCATGTCATCTACAGATTTGGTGTTCCTCGACGCATTATTTATGATAATGGACCACAATTCGTCAGCCAGAAATTTACTCGATTCTGTGATGATCATCGGATCAACAATGTGGCTTCTACTGCATATAATCCGGCAGCTAACGAATTAGCAGAAGCTTTCAACAAGACCATCATCAAACTCTTAAAGAAGTTTGTTTCTACTAACAAACGTAATTGGAGTAAGAAACTTGACGAATGTTTGTGGGCTTACCGCACTACAGTTCGTAATGCTACTAGATGTACACCTTTCTCTCTGGTGTATGGATGCGAAGCTGTTCTTCCATTAGAGATTCAAATTCCTTCTTTAAGGATAGCAATCGCGAATGAACTTACCACCGAGAATAATGATCGTCTTCGACTTCAGGAATTAGAAGCTCTGGATGAAAAGCGGTTATCTGCTCAACAGAATATTAAATTCTATCAAGCTAGAATCTCAAGAGCTTTTAACAAGAAAGTCAGAGTTCGAGCATAACAAAAAGGAGAACTTGTTCTTACAGTCAGACGTCCGATGACTATGACACACATGAGTAAAGGCAAGTTCGATGCAAAATGGGAAGGTCCATTCATTGTGAATAAAGTCTTTTCTAATGGAGCATATCAACTTACTACCATGGATGGTAAAATTACTATAATGCCTATTAATGGCAAATTCTTGAATAAATATTATGTGTAATATTTTCATCTGTCAAGATTGTTCTCCTATCATTCCCCAGCTAGTAAAAATACCAAAGTCATTGTTCTTTACAAGAATCGTTTCGATATCTTTTATCCCCAGTGGAAATAGATATTCTATTTTGTATCATTTTCTTAGCAAATTTGATATCTAGAAAATTACGTCCATATTACCTCTGAATTTTCTATCTCAGTATCATATTTATGAAAATAATATCTAGTCTTTTGATTCTTGAGTCCAAAGATCATGAAAAATTGAATTCAAAGATATTTTTATGTCTGAATTCTATTTTTTCTAATCAGTATTAAACTAAGATCATCTCTGGTTTAATATCATCTGGTAGAATTACAAAGTTCATTTGTATATTCTATTCTATTGGAATGTGTCATGTATTATTTACCTCTGAACATATTTTCTATGAATGCATCATTATCAAAACAACAAAGTCCAAAATCAGATAAAAAGTTCTTATTTGTCTTCATTCAAAATCAAAAGATTGATTACAAGTAAAAATGTAAAAGATCTATTTATTAGGAGTTATTAGCTCCTTAATACGATCAAGTACAGTACTCATTTTATCATCATGAGCTTTGCGAACTCTTTCTGCTGCTTCGACTGCGACATTTTGTTCATCAAAAGTAATAATAGCAGATTGGCGACGATTAACTTCTTCAATTTGTTCTGCCTGCATCTGTTCTCGCTCTTGTTGAAGAGCTTGATAGCGTTCAGCTTCAGATATACGAGCAGTGACGACCTCAGCCTGCTCTTTTTCTATGAAGGCAATTCGCTCCTGAAGACGAGCTAGCTGCTCTTTCAACTTCTTGAGCTCTTCAGCTTTTGATATTTCATCCTTCTCCAGAAGTTCTATTCTTTGACGAGTTGCTACTATTTCTTCATTCTTCTCTATCAATTTCTCAGATGAAGAAGCAAGAAATTCTTCTAAAGCAGCTTGTTGAGTTTGGGCTTCATGTTCCAAACGAGCAATCTCAGCCACAGTTAAGGATTTAATATCCTCCTTCTTCATCTCCCAATATCTTCGGATAGTTGTCTCCAATTCATCTAGGAGATGTTCGAAGAAGATACATTGAGATTCGCAGCCAGCATGTCGCAATGCTAGAAGCGGAAAATTGACCAATGTTCGGAGCTCAGAGAAGGGCATAGTTTCGTCTTTCAAGAAATGCCTGGAGTACGTATCCAGATATGAATAGATGATATCTGAATACATCCCCAGAGTCCTTGCCAATCCTGTTTTAAACCCAGGAGTTGCTGTCATTATTGAAGAAGAAGCTTGTACGTTCTCTGTCCTGGGAATTGAAGTATGTGCGGCTGGAGAAGTTGGCAAATGCGAGCTCCCATCATCAACTTCAGTCTGGATAAGTGGAGCATGAGTCGAGCTCATTGCTGTAGCAGTTCCTACTAGTCAAAGGGAAAATAATCAGCATATAAAAAAAAGAAACAGTAGAAACAGAATTTGAAATAAAATTCTACCAGGCTAAGGTTCATATTCTATATGTTGAGGAAGTCTCGCATCCCCTCGCAGTCGATCCATGATGGTGTCTGACACCTGCTTTATGTGACTACTGCCAGCTCCAAAATTATTAAGTGCTGGAGCATTATTAGGAGATTGAGCAGGTTCAGGACTGAGCTCCATTCTATTTCCTCTGATTTTATCTTCATCATAATGAGTGGAAGTCTCAGGATGCCAATCCTCTTCCTCTTCAGCCTCTTCCTCTTTCTCAGAGTTTTCTTCTTCAGACTCTCTTGGATCCCCAGCTTCAGGATGGGTCTCTGATCCAGAATCCATGATATTCACATTAACATCCATTTCTTGAGATGGATGAATCTCAGGAACAGTAACAATAGCGAGTTCAGGTTCTTGAGTTTCAATCTCCATGGATTCGGTATTGACTGCAAGTTCAGTCTCTTCTGGAATGTTAGTTTGAAGAATGATGTCTTTACAAACATTCTTCAATAACTCATCAGCAGCTGATAGCTCAGACGTTGGCACGTCTTCATCGCCTCTGGCTGAAGAAATGTTTTCTTCAACCTGAGTTTCTGGAACTTCCGGTTGTTCCCTAATTTCTGCCCCGGGAGCTGGTTCTTCTTCTGAATATTCAATCTGATCATCTAATGCCTGGATGACACCCTCTGTCCCAGGCTCAAAAGGGATCATCCTCATCTCTGAAGGTTCAGCAGCTACTCCACTTGCCGTCGGGACAGTCGACTCTATCTCGGTCGGTTCAGTTGAAGTTGTTGGCAGATGAACATGATCAGATTCTGTTCTCTTCGTGGAAACCGCTTCATCGATCTCTGGCAAGATCCCTCCACTCATAATAGTTTCTAGGAGTTCATTGCCCTTTATCTTTCTGACAGTCTTTTTGACGTATCTGCCCCTCGATCTCCTTTTTATCAAAGGAGCATCGTCTTCATCTGTATCTTCATCCTTGTCGGCAGCATCGTCTTCATCAACTGGGATGCCACCTAGAGATGAGGTGGCAGTTATTGAAACTTTTTTTTCTTGGAAGTCTGGGACTTAGTACTCTTTCTAGAGACTGTCTCAGATTCACCACTTCGTTTCCTCTTAGAGATGGACACGAATATTGGAGGAAGAACTTCATCAGGAAAGTTTTGCTCCAGAGATAATTCATATAAGGGTTCTTCCGCAGTTTCATCTCCAGGTTCTGGAGTAAATCGTTGAATAACAGTCTTCTTCTTCGACCTCTTTGATGGAGCTGGGTCATCTTCTGCAACAAAAGTCTTCAGATGAAAACTCGGCATGAAATTGCTCGATGAAACATAGAAGCGGGCGTATGTATATAGCATTTTCGTCCCCTCCTTGGATAGAGGATTTGGCATAGAGAATTCAACTTTTGTATTTCTAGCCGCAAAGTATCTCCATGCCCGAGCTCCATCAATTAGTCCCCCACGAGCAGAAAGGCAGGTGGTGGCATTCCCAACATGAAGTTGGTCATATCCGAATTGCCGAGCAAATCGGCTCGGTAGATATGGTTCTAAATACGTCATTTCTTCATGACGATATACCAGTTGAGATGGCCGAATCCGCTGCAGCCATTGGAAAGCTACATCATCTAGCCTGTGCCCTTCTTCTCCGTCTATCATGTTCAGAGGCATGCTCTCATAACCCAGTGGCGGAGGAGTACATTGAATCGACCAATGTGATGATCGGTTCAAAACATTTCTGTATTCTGGAAGAGTGTGAACCTTCCAGAAAGTTTCTCCGACATACTTCTCGAAAAAGAGGCTGCCGCTCCCTCCTGCTCCCGGAGGTATCAGACCGTCATGATGGAGAAGAAGCCACCCATACAAATAAGTATAGGGCATCTCTATTCTTGGGAATTCATCGGTCATTTTTCTTTGATCAAACATCATATTGGTTACAAAATTTCGAAGACCTGCATTCAGCCTGCAAGTCATCGCTGATAATAAGTCTGTCTTATAACCGTACATAAGGCGTACTGCTGCAAAAACAATGCCTCTATGTATTCTATCCAGAGAGCTGGAGCCAGGAACAATAAATCTTCTTAGCCAGAGAGAGAGGAATCCGGCTAAATGACCGTTCCTTGACAAAGTTTTTCCACTCTGTCTCACATATGATCTGAAGGTTGTTCCGGCTTTAAACTCATACCAGTCTTCATTAATTGTGAAATCCTTACAGTCATACTTCTCTAGTAGATTGGTGATTTCACTCTCAGAGAGGGGCTTGAAGGAGTTAATTTGATACTTTCTTTTCTCATTTATCTTCTTCTCATCTTTCTCACGATTCATGAAAAGATAAGACATCCACTTCTGGATGTGACAGCCGGCTTCATCTTTAGAACTTTTATAATACAGAGTGCATGTGCCGAAATGGCACATCATCTCCTCAAACAGATGCACCATCTCCGGGTTCTTCTCCGACAGAAAATTTAGCTCCTCGGTTGTAGGCACATATTCTTCATATGGCAGTGTGCCTGAAGGCAGATGAGAGATGTATTCTATCTCATGAAGGGCAAAATCCATCTCCCCTTTGGGAGTCATAAATGTTCCCGTCCGGTGGTTATATCTTTCAACCAAGGCCAGGAATAGAAATGGGTTGGGTTTGAAGTCGTAGGAGGAATTGACGATTGCGTCATAGAGATTTATCTGCTTCAGCTCCTTCTCAAACTTATCTAGAACCCAATGGACTAGAGTCCTCCACCTCATATTCTCCTGATTCATTAAGCCTATCATCCTCGGCGTCGAATCAGTATGATAGAATGCCCTCTCATTTGCCATGAATTCATTTATGAAAACAGGCATCCTGAATGGCTTCAATATAGACGAGTCTTCGGGTGGCACACATCCCGGCTTCAAACCTCGAAATAAGGTTACGTGATTCTCCGGAGCACTATAGAATCCGACTTTCTTGTAAATGATTCTGCTCGCCTTAGCTTGCTGATTTTTTGTTAAGTGCCAGGTCATCTTTCTAGGGTAACTGGCGTGCATGAATCGCATGATAGACAAACCCCTAGATACCTTCGGCCAGTACATGGGCTTCTTTACATCACCTTCAAAATAGAAGCAGACCTTATCCTTGATGCCTTTTGGTTGTGACTTTTGTACTATGGCATCCCCAAACAGAAAAGCTGGTTTCTTATGGGACACCTTGTCAAGACTCTGCAATGGTTCACCATTGATCAGACAAAGCAGAGTGGTATGATCTTGATTCCTTAACAAAGATAGTCTGGTTTCCGGAGTATCAAACTGAGGAAACTGTACATGAGATAAATCATGTTTGAAAGAGAAGCTCAAATGTCCTTCATAATCAGCTTCTTCACTTCGGATGTTCACTACAGAAAAGAAAAGAAGAAAAGATCAGACTGGTTTTGTCACGCAGACTTCAGAAAAATTTATGTCTACGAGCCTTATGCGTGTTTAACAATGTTCAAAGGAAATTTCATAAGTCACGCAGACTTCAGACAAAGATCAAAAAGACACGCTGAATGATTTATTCACGCAGGTGATTAATTCACGCAAAGTCTAGACAGATTAGAATGAAAAGTCACGCATCATTGCCAGAATCACATTGAAGTAAAAATGACAAAAAATACGCTGACAGATCAAGACTAATCTATCCAGAGGATGAATCTCAAAAGTCTGCGTGAATAATTCAACATCGACATCTCTGCCAACATATGAAAAATCACGCAGAGTCATGAGAGCCATGCTCATTTGCGTAAAACACAGAGCTTCGTAAACACGAAGATGTGAAGTATGGCCAACCCTAAAGAGGGGGCATAGTTTATTAATATCCTTTGCCCTAAGAAGGGGGGATATGTTTCGAAAGTTCATTATTGATTATTTTATGAATCCTAAGATTTCTATGTGGAGTTCATCTTCATCAGTTCATCTTCATCAGTTTACATCCCCATCTGTCACTTACGTTGCATAGGGGGATGGATAACTTCGCAACGAGGAAGTCTGTCGGTGGTGGCACGCGAAGATGTCGCAGGGGCCTTGGCCTTGTCCTTAGCTTGAGCGTCGATCTTAGGAGCCATTGCTGAGAAGGAGAAGGAGAAGTCGGGGAAGATGAAGTTTCTTTTCTGTGTGTGATTTTCTCTCTCTAAAGCAAGTAAAGAAAGAAGGAAGTGATTTATGGCCTTTTTATAGGCTCACGAAGAATTTTAAACGGCAAAGTCATCATTTGCTTCGATATAGGAGTTTTGCACGGGATCTTAAACTGCACAGAATTCCAACAGCCCAATCATTTCGGAAGAAATCTCTCCCTATATCATTTCAGCGTGACTAAATTCATTTTATCATTTCGATTTCAAAGTATTTCGAAATAATTTATTATTTTTCGAAAATTTTGAAGGGGGTTTTGTAGGCCTCTAAAATGAAGTCACGTTGAGTTAATTCAGCTTATCAGAACAAAGTCTAAAATACACGCTGAGTTCTATCAGACCATTTCTTCAAATATACGCAGAGTTTAAACGGTACACAGAGACAGCTCATCATTTGTCAGAGTGTCATTATGACTGACAGCACGACAGTCAAAGAATGTCTCCTCGAATGCCACGTATGTACGGGACTCGAGAGATCACAGCCGACTATTGCGTGACTTTCGAAATCTTCCTCAACAAGATTCAGTCTTCGTCAAGTTGGCGTACCAAAAAGACCTTATTGTCATTTAATGTGACTGACAAGGCAATCAATGTCAGAGATTTTGTGTCAGTCGAGGCACGTCGAATCAAGACAGCTGGCCGTTCTGACTCAAGTCTGCGTGTATTTTGAACTTCTATGTTCTTTCTTCAAGCTTGCGTGTATTTTGAAGCTTTCTGTCCCAAGTCTGCGTGGATTCTGAAGCTTTCTGTCCCAAGTCTGCGTGGATTCTGAAACTTTCTGCCCCAAGTCTGTGTGGATTTTATCTTCAACCAGTTGGCGTGGATTTCATCTCAAATTATCAGATTGGAGTACGTGGCAGACATGCCACAGATCTCTCGTATGCGTGCCCTAGTAACTTGCACACGACTCATGCATGATTGTCATGTGTCCAACAGTTATGGGCCACGTCCAGTAACTGCTCATCAACCTTGCGTACGTTTGAGTCCTGCGTGATTATCAACTACGCACAGGTTATGAAAACAGTTATCTTTTTAGTTATTTTTGACTCCATAAATAGAGTTCTCTTTTTATTCATTGTACAGATATACATAATATCTAAAATTGCTGTAGAATTCTTGAGAGCTTTTCTTCTTCGCATCGTCCAAGGGATAAAGCGATCGTATTCTAGATCAGATTTCTAAAGTTGTAATTTCCCAGAAACACAATAAATAAAGTAAATTTATTTATGGAAAACAGGGACACGTGGTGAGAGATCCAAGCTTGACACAACCAATCATGAAGATTTAAAGCAATCAACATTAATCACTCACAGGATTCAATACTATCCACATTTATGGCCCAGATCCTTCACGCTTAAGATTAATGGTCCAGATTGATTAAACATCAGGCCGCCACCAATAATCAGAGAGAAAATACTGAGAGATCAATCCAGAGAGAGAGAAGTCAGAAGGGCAATACGAGGAAAGCAAGAAGAGCATTTCTTCATCAACGCCAACCATCTCGTCACAGGAGTCAAGGCTGCATACCGATCGTCCAAGGAGTAAGGCAGGGCTGTCGTCGCCTTCCCGAGCCTCTATCGTCACCCCCCAGAATCTAAAATAAATAATTGTACTTAGACTGCTGTACCTAGGTTTTCGTCCCTAGGCTTTCTTTTTACAAGCGAGTTTGTAACGTGAAGTAAAATTCTAGTCCTCCCATAAAACTGTTCTGCTCTTTTATATTTCATGGCAAACACGATGGCGACTCTACTGGGGAAAAACTTCTCTACGGCTGAGGAGTTGGTGACGCAATCGGATGCAGCCAAGCTTGGCTCCACGCAACAGAAGATGGTCGTCCGGTTCGACCAACAGGCGTTCGAAGAAATGCCCTCCGACAAGAGCGCTGGTCCGGTCCAGAAGCGAGCCCGCACGAAGAAGGCCCGCAAGGAGTGGAGACCCCGATCCTTCGTTCCTACTGAAGCTCTTGTAGAGATACCCTCTATTGTTCAAGACGGCGAGCAAGACTCTCCTGCGGTCCTACTTCAGATCGTAGACAACTCTGCTGTCCCCAAGTCCGGCAGAAGAAAACACTATGATGCTGGACTTGCAGGGACAAAGAGGAACTCTACGCGATCCGAGCCGCATAAGGGTGCTAGCCGCATGGAAAAAGCTCATGCGGCCACATCCGCTAGCCGCATGAAGAAAACTCATGCAGTCACATCTGTCAGCCGCATAGCTTATGCGGCTACAGTTGCCAACCACATGGATGAAGCTTATGCGGTTACTGAAGTCAATCGCTTGCAGAAAACCCATGCGACCATAATTGCCAACCGCATGCAGCCAGCCTGTACGATCGTGACTCCTACTAATCGCACCAAAGCAACTCATCCGGCAGCTAAAGACAGCCGCATGCAGACAGCCTGCACGGTTCCCAATCCTAGCCACATAGCGGCTGTTCCACGCTTCTCTCAATCAGTCTTCGATCGTCTCTCATGCGGTCCTGACCCTGATGATTCTCTGGATGATAAGCCAGACTCTGTGATATTCCACTTGGACTCTTCCTATTACGCACCCGCGAGTGCTAAAAGGAAGAAGTCTAGGGCAGCACGGGCCCACCAAGCCCAGTCAGCTGCCCCAACCTCTGACTATCAGGGCGTCTCGCTAATTATTACGCGGGCCTCGGATGGGAAGTTGTATAGAACCACTCGAGTCCAGCCCCCGGCGGCAGACAGACAGAGAGGTTCACAAAAGTCTCCCAAAATTTCGGGAGCAAACATGGTCGGTCCAGAACCGTCTGACTTGCGTGAGGCCATCCTCCACAAACGCAAAGAAAGAAAAGATGTATCGGGATGCAAAGAGTCCTCCCACGGACGTCACTGCACCCAAATCATCGTCAACTGCTGCAATGACACGACAATGCGAGAGGACCGGCAGTCTGTCTTTCAAAGACTGCAACAGCCATCTTCAGAAGACGAGGCATTACCCGTCATCTCCTGCAACTCTGCTCGGAAAGTCCTCGCTGATGGAAGGGAGAAGAAGATAAATGTTTCCAGCCCGAAGACCTCAACCACTGCAACTAAAAGACTGTCGTCTAAGCGGGTGCCCACCACCGGAGTTTTCCAAGGTACTCGCTCTAAGACGAAATCTGCTACAGTAGGAGGCCCGTCGTCCGTAACGCAGGGGGTTGCTGGGGCTGGGGGTAGCACCCCTCCGAGCCTCCACAACAATCCGATATTCCAATAAGACGAGCCAGGGGAGACAACTCTCCCATCAGATACAGCCGAGGCTGGCATCCCCGAGGACGTCCACGACTCTCAAGATAAAGCAAGCTCTGAAGCCGGGGGTACTATTCCCTCCGAGTCCGAACCAGAAGAGAATATTCCCACATATCCTGATGACTTCTCGGTACATGGGTATGACTCGGAGGATACGTCCTCCACCATCCCTTCTGTTTCTCATCATATAAGGACGGTGTTCATGACAGACAGCAATCAAAGTGGTTCCAGTGATCGCCAGCGCATCGACACTGTGGAGGCCATACTACAGGCCTTGGTCAAGTCTGTAGATGAAATCAAGGCGGCTCTTCCAACTCTGCAAGGAGGAACACCTGGCCAAACAAGTACGGGTCCCGCGGTCAATGCGGACTCGAACTCAGCGGCACCGAACCCGTGCAACAATCCTCCCAAAATTATGGCTCCCACCACTGCAGATGATGCCAGGGAAGCAAGAAGAGAGGTCCAGGAGCTCCGAACCCTGTTTCACGCCCGAGAAAACTCTCAAGACCTCAGAATACGGCAACCATACCCGGCTGCATGGAGGGATGTTCCCTTCCCACCAAGATATAAGCCGTTCAACATCAATCCCTATGATGGCAAGACCTCAGCGAGTCGTTACATCACTTACTTCGAGGTTACCACGGACCATCTGCCCCACGATGATGCTATTCTCACCCGATTATTCGTCGGGGCATTGGAAGGAGTCGTTTTCGACTGGTATCGTAATCTGCCGGACAACTGCATCCACTCCTTCGTCGGCTTCAAGCGCCTGTTCTTGGAGAGATTCTACGAAGTAGGGCAGGACGTTACCATGTCCACCCTCATGGAAGTCATCCAAGAGGAGAAGGAGCTGACAAGGAACTACATCGAGCGGTTCCGCCAAACCGCCATGAAGCTGCCCTCCAGAAATCCGGATTCCTCCTTAATTGAAATTTGCCAAAAGAGACTGCTTCCAACAATCAGTCTCTGGATGGGCGAAAGTCAATTCAAGGATTGGAAGACGTTCATCATCAGCACCACAAGCGTCGAAGAACGATTGAAGAAGGCTCGCCAACTGGGATTGTACATCTCGGAAGGAGAAAACAAGGGCAAGCGTCCCAACAACAATAATGGGGGTAGCCCCTCCAACAATCGGGATAACAAAAGAAAGCAGGCTATGGTGGCCGATACAGCACAAAAACCTGAGCCAAAGCCAGCAGACAAACAATGGCCGCAAATCATTTACTCCTTCGAAGACGGTCACGTCAAGCCCATCTTGGACATGCTCATACAAGGGGACAGAATTCAGCTTCCTCCACCAAGACGGGAACCGCGGCCGACAGAGATGGAGAATCCAAAGTACTGCCATTATCATCGCTATGTCCATCATGCTACACACGATTGCTACCAGCTGAAACGGTACATCCAAAACCTCATCGATTCGAACGCTCTGGCCATCGATTTTAAAGAGGTAACCGTGGCGGCCAATATGGTGTCCGTATAATTCGGCAGCTTCCCTCCGACGGAGACTCAAGACGGGGTGATCCCCATCCCTCTAGCGACAATGGAGATTACTAATCTTCCACCTTCCCGAGATCAGGATGCCAGTCTAGTACCCCTCACCACATCACGAAGGGAGGTCATGTGGATCCATCCAGACTTGGTGTCAGAAGTGACTCGGCCCACACCATCTTCCACCGACAAGAAGAAAAGTGGAAAAGTCAGGACCTGCCACACAATCTCGGCAGACAACGAGGAAGCTACAGCCGTCGTCACGCGGTCCGGAGCGCAATCCCATCCTGTGGTTGACAATACAGCTAAAAATCATCAACCCACTACAACTGATGCTCCGGGACCGGCTCAGCCTTCGACGACCGACAAGCCTAGGCCGAGGGAGACTCGCTTCGACAAATCCCTCCGAAAAGAGGCAGCCCAAGGGCTAGAGAGGCCCTACAACTTTGACATCTTAGCGCAATTGGCTAACACACCGGCCAAGTTGTCACTGTACGAACTCCTAAGGCTCTCCAAGGACGTTCGTATTGCATTAAGCGAATCTTCTCCAAAACCGATCTTCGTCAGTAAAAGCCTAGCAGACGAAGAACGGGAGTCGCTGCTAGAACATGTCAGAGAATACATTGATGTGTTCGCCTGGAGCTATGAAGACATGCCAGGGTTAAATCCCGACATTGCCCTTCACAAACTCAACATTCGGCCGGATGCGAAACCAGTCAAGCAACAACAGCGACGCTTTCGCCCGGACGTCATGGACGCGATCGAAGTCGAAGTTAACAAACTGATAGCCAGCGGCTTCATTCGTGAGGAGCAACATCCCGATTGGGTCGCCAATATAGTACCCGTCCTCAAGAAGAATGGAAAGATTCGAATCTGCGTCGACTTCCGCAACCTGAACGAGGCGTGCCCCAAAGATGAATTCCCCCTTCCTATCACAGACATCATGATCGACAATACCTGCAGCTTCGAATGTATGTCATTCATGGATGGCTTCTCGGGGTACAACCAAATCAAAATGTCTCCTGACGACGAAAAGCATACATCATTTTGAACACCAATTGGCACGTACTGCTACACAGTCATGCCTTTCGGTTTGAAGAATGCCGACGCCACATATCAAAGAGCCATGAGCGTCATCTTCAGAGACCACTTACGCAAGACAGTGGAGTGCTATGTTGACGATATAGCCGTTAAGAGTCGCTGCAAGGAAGACCATCTGCAGGATCTAAGGACGGTATTCGATCTAATACGAGCACACAATTTGAAAATGAACCCTACGAAGCCCTTTCTGGGATTATCCAGCAGGAAGTTCTTGGGCTTCATCATCACTGCACAAGGTATCCATGTAGACCCTGAGAAGACGAAAACAATCATGGAGATGGGTCCCCCAAGAAATCTTTGCGAACTCAGATGCCTTCAAGGGAGGCTAGCTTACATCAGGAGGTTCATTTCCAACCTCTCCGGACGATGTCGACCATTCACCCATCTCATGAAGAAAGGCGTCTCATTCGTATGGGATGAAGAATGCAAGCGCGCCTTCGACATCATCAAAGAATATTTGTCCTACCCTCCAGTCCTGGTGGCCTCGGTTGTCGGAAAACCATTCCTGCTCAACGTACGAGCAATGGAACACTCCCTTGGTGCTCTATTGGCACAAAACAACGAGGCAGGCCATGAACAAGCCATATACTACCTCAGCCGAATGATGATTGGGCCAGAGCACCGATACACCGCGGTAGAGAAGGAATGCCTCGCCTTGGTGTTCGCTATTCAGAAGACGGACACTATGTCACAGGACAAACCATACATGTGATCTCACGAGTCAACCCTCTCAGAGTCCTCATGACTAAACCAAGGACACTCAGCTCTCGCCTCGCTACATGGGCAATACTGATGTCTCCCTATCATATGATCTTCTTCCCGCAGAAGGCTGTCAAAGGTCAAGCCTTGGCAGACTTCTTGGCAGCCCACCCAGGATCGGAGTCATCCAAAATATATGAAGAGATCCCAGATGAGGTCGCCGACTCGAATACAACCACTCACGATAACATATGGCGGATGTTCTTCGACGGCGCTTCAAGAACTGGACCCAAGGGAAACCACGTCGTGGGAGTCGGAGTGGTGTTGATTTCTCCTACCGGGCTGGTAATCAATCGCGCCTACTCTCTCACGGAACCCTACTCTAACAATGTGGCCGAGTACAATGCTTTAGTCATCGGACTCCAACTTACAAGAGAGCTGGGGGTAGAATATATTGAAGCATACGGCGACTCACAGTTAATCGTCAATCAGATTCGGGGGTCATACGAAGTCCGCCATGAAGACATGATTCTCTACCACCAAATAGCCATCAACATCATCTCATCATTTGAGGGATTCTTCATCGAGCACGTCCCCAGACTCCAAAATATCGAAGCCGGCGCCTTAGCAGGCCTTGCCGCTTCCTTAGTAGTGCCAAACCACACTCATCATTCAGTTGACGTGATAGGCCACGAATTGGTCTGCCCCAAGAACAATGTTCAATTCATGGCAAGCTATTCCGTCCAGGCGGTCGACGAAGCACCAGACTGGAGATGGCCATTCATCGACTTCGTCGTCTACGACATCCTTCCAGAGAATCCAAAGGAAGCCACCTCCATCAGACGGCATTCTCTCAGATTCTTCTACGATATAGAGACGAAAATGCTGTATCGACGATCCTATGACGGGTTGTTGCTTCGGTGCTTGTCAAACGCAGAAGCCAAAGAAGCCGTACGAGAAGCTCATGACGGTGTCTGCGGAGCCCACCAGCCCGGTCCTAAATTGCAAGACCGTCTTCGACGAATGGGCTACTATTGGCCCACGATGGTGGCAGATGCGATAGATTATGCTAGAAAATGCAAAGCCTGCCAAGTCCACGCGGACTTCATTCACCAACCATCCAAATTTCTACATCTGACAGTGGCATCCTGGCCATTCGAAGCATGGGGAATGGATATCATTGGTCCAATCACCCCACCTTCCTCCCGAGGACATCGCTTCATACTTGCGATCACTGATTACTTCTCCAAATGGGCGGAAGCTGTCCCACTCGCAGAAGTCAAGACTTCAAACATGATCAGCTTCCTTAAGCATCACGTCATCTACCGCTTTGGACTGCCCCGAAGGATCATCCATGATAATGGTCCGCAGTTTGCAAGCCACGCATTCTATCGGTTTTACGATAAGCACCATATTCAGAATGTCGCTTCGACACCGTACAACCCGGCAGCGAACGGGTTGGCAGAGGCATTCAACAAAACAATCATCAAACTCCTCAAGAAGTTTGTCTCCTCCAACAAATGCGACTGGAACGAGAAGCTCGGCGAATGCTTATGGGCTTATCGTACTACAGTTCGAACAGCCACCGGGAATACACCATTCTCCCTGGTATACGTGAGTGAGACAGTCCTCCCATTGGAGACTCAGATCCCCTCACTACGCGTTGCCCTCACACATCAATTGACGACAGACAAAAACCACCATAGCCGGCTACAGGAATTGGAGGCACTAGATGAAAAGTGCCTCTTGGCTCAGCAACGAATTGAGCTATACCATGCACGCATCTCTGGAGCCTTCAACAAGAAGGTCAAAATCAGAACATTCCAAGTGGGCGATCTCGTTCTGGCAGTCCGGAGACCGATGGTCATGACTCACAAGACCGCCGGCAAATTCTAGCCA
Source organism: Iris pallida (assembly GCA_029216955.1). Taxonomy (NCBI): domain Eukaryota; kingdom Viridiplantae; phylum Streptophyta; class Magnoliopsida; order Asparagales; family Iridaceae; genus Iris; species Iris pallida. The sequence goes on along the minus strand of JANAVB010035820.1, from coordinate 18,942,861 downwards.
AAGTGGGAAGGCCCATTTATCATGGAGGCAGTATTCTCCAACGGTGCTTACCGCCTCGCAAAACAAAACGGAGACTTGCTCATGTTGCCCGTCAACGGCAAGTTCCTGAAGAAATATTATGTCTAAACGACATTCTCTCCAGATCATCGTGTCATGTACCCGTTGGTACCACTGAACTCACATCCATAACATTCCAGATTATCGAGTCATGTACCCGCTGGTGCCGCTGAACTCATACTTTCTCAATATTCTAAATTACCGAGTTATGTACCCGCTGGTGACTCTGAACTCACATTCCGGTCACTCTTTCAGATAGTAAGTCACGTATGATTATACCTCTGAACTTTCTTCCGGGAAGAGATCCTCCCTCATGATCCACTACCCGTACTTCCAGTGCACAAAAAGGGTAATCGATCCACAAATTTCCAAAACGGCCATGTCCTCATTACCTTTGAATCGTTTAACTTACGCCAAAAACAAACCACCCCTTTACATAGAACTTCCATGTCCTCATTACCTCTGAGTTGTTCTATGTACCCTCCTTCATTGAGTCCACTCCTGCCATGTCCTCATTACCTCTGAGTGGGAAGGCTCCGTCGAAGAAACCTTCATGCTTGCCATGTCCTCATTACCTCTGAGTAAGTATGATGATTCCTCTTTCAACTTATTATCTGTACCCACAACCGGAGTACGCCAAGGATAATAGGTCCACAAATATCCCTGCTGAGTTCGCTCCTGCCATGTCCTCATTACCTCTGAGTAGGAAGACTCTACGGTAAAACCTCCGTACTTACCATGTCCTCATTACCTCTGAGTAAGTATGTCGGTCCTCTCTCGTCTTATTACCTGTACCCTGAACCAGGATACGCCAAGGGTAATAGGCCCACAAATGTTCTCTGTTGACCACACATATCCTCCGTTGAGTCCACTCCTGCCATGTCCTCACTACCTCTGAGCAGGAAGATCTCACGGTAAAGAAATTCCCATACTTGCCTTGTCCTCACTACCTCTGAGTAAGTATGATGGTCCTCCCTCCACTTATTATCTGTACCCACGACCTGAGTACGCCCAAAGATAATAGGTCCACAAACGTCTTCCGATGACCACAAATGTCCTCAGTCGACCACAGATGCTGTACTGGGTTTCCAGTACACACCCATCCCTTCCCCATCAGGCCTGGGAGCCCAGTTGCTCCCTGGCATTCTCTCGAACACCAAGAACTTCTATAGCTGTCTTACCGCAAAGTTGTTCTAGGTATTCCTCTCCGAAACTTGTTACTCGTACCTAAAACCAAGGCACGCCCGGGGTAACAGGTCCACAAATAATCCTCCAGCATGTCCAATTCCACAAACACCACAAGTACAAGAAAGAGAAGATGAGTTGAAACATGCTCATTCATTCAAAACAGAAAACTGATCACTGCTCCGGGGCACATAACGCCCTGAGACGGTCCGTCAGCAAGGCAACCGACCGCTCAAACCTCTGTTTAGCTCGACGCTCCGCCTCTTGGGTCAGCGTCGCCTCGTCCTCCAGATGAGCGTGAGCTTGCAAGTTGTCCTCGAATTTCTTAAAGGCCCGCTCCAGTTTAACAGAAGATCGGAAAACCTTCTCGGCCTCCCGAACAATCGACTCCTGTTCCGCATCAGCAGCCTTCAGCTCTGATTCTAGGAAGGCCAGCTCCTGCTGAAGTGCGAGAATCCGCTCCTTCGTGTCAGCTATTCCACGAGAAACAGCCTCTCCCCGAGTCCTACAAGCTTGACTTCGACGACCCAGCCTATCATACGAAGCAGAAAGCTTGTCAAGGTCCCCCTTCACAACTGGCCTAGCAGTATCTCGAGCGAGCTTTATCCTATCCCGAACAGCAATAAGGAAGCCCCACTCCCGTTCAATCACATTAGACAAGTCAGCCTGCCGTACCATCAGCAATTGGGTCACGAGCTGATCAACCTCTGCCAACTTGGGCTCCAGGAGCGCAACCAACCCCGTCCCGCCAGGAAGAGCCTTCAAAGTTTCAATCTGACCCCGGGCGCACCGCAGGGATAGAGTAAAAGGGATCCCCCATTCTATGGCAGCATCTATGCCCCTCTTTAAGTGGCGATAGAAGCTGTCAACCACATCTTGCGATACCTCGTCCAGAGCCTCCGAAGAAGCCGGCGTCAACGGGAGTGTAGCTGGCAACACTGAAGAGGACGCAACAGAATCGGCCGCTCCTGCCACGAAGGAAGCAAACTCCGTACGGAAGGATGCCTGAACAGCAACCAACTCCTCCTCAGCAGCCCGCAAAACTTGGATGCTCGGCAGGGTCGAGAAGTCAGTCTCCGAAGCCGTATGAGCAGCAGAGGATGAGGTGGAGACCATCGCCAGCTCCATTCCCATCTGCCCGGAGCTGGCAGGAGGCTTCTCGACATAAGTCGTAGAAGGAGAGGAAACGCTCCTTTCCCCCTGATCACGGCAGGCCGAGCCTTCTCCAAGAACATCCGCTGTAGGAAGTAAAGGGTCAGGACCTGTAGGGCCAAGACAACCATGAATCGATTTGACCTGGAGGATATGTTGATAGAGCAAATAAGCCCCCTCACTAGTCAATATTTGGCTTATCTTACCAGCGGAAGAGTATGGAGGCTGAGGTTCGCTTACGGCCACCACGACCTCTCCACCAGCGGCCTCCGAGTCGGATATAATAGACTCCTCCGCCCCTGCACCCTCAGGAGGGGATGTAACGAGATCGGCGTCGCCTTGCTGAAGTTCAGCGATCTCGGAGACAGGCCCGAGGAAACCTTCGTCACCCCGGGCCGAGGCCTCAGCAACCTGGGAGCTCCCAGCCGCCGCTGAGAGAGCCCCCGCAGAAAGGACCGCGGCACCCATGTCGCTAATCAAAGCAGCAAGGGCCGGATCAACTCCAGGGCAGCAGACGGTTCAGGAGAGCCTGGTTCGTCAGACGCCTATAAAGAAAAAATGGTCAGGTCATATCTCCAAGAGAAAAGAAAGCCACAACAAGGAGATAGCTCCGACATAGTCGTACCTCCGGAGCAGCGTCAGTATTTTCATCCCTCTCGGTAATAAGCAATCCACGAGACCTAATGGCAGCTCTTTTCACGGAAAAGGTTGCTCTGCTGTCAGAAGACTCATGTCTGACTCGTTTGCGTGAGGGACCAGGCACAGCGGGAGGCTGTCCTTCCCTCACTACTTCCTCTTATGTAGCAAGTAGCGGATCCTCCGCCAGTTCATCTGGTGTGGGAAGCGGTTGATCCGCTAATTCTTTACCCCCACCAGAAAGGGAGTCTTCGCTATCATGATCATCCTCCTCCTCAGCCGACTCGGAAGATTCTGATTCAGGGAGGGGAGTCTGGAGCGCTAGTTGCTTTCTAGCCTTAGCCCCCTTGGGCTTCTCCTCTAAACCGGTACCCACGATGAAACTGGTACTCGGATCGAAATTAACAGGAGGCTTGTTTGCCATAACATGATACAAAGCAGTCACGTACAAAATTTCCCTCGGCGCCTTAGCATCGGGGACCGAGAAGCTAGCCCGAGTATGATAAGCGTCATAATAATTCTACGCCCTGACACCATCAAGAACGCTACCTTCAAAGCCCAAACAAGGGCTGGGACAGTCAAGGAATAACTGGCTATAGCCAAATTGGCGGGAAAACCTACTAGGCAGGTAGGGCTCCAAGTACACATTATCGCGGTTACGATAAACCAGATGCGCGGGGTGGATGTTGCACAACCAGGTGAGCATATTCGGAGACAGAAAGTGAGAAGGTCTGGTACCATCAAGGTATACATTCCTCACTTCCTCATTGGAAAAATGAGGAACAGACACGAAAAAGTTACACCCATCCACCCTTGCCAGCGCCCTCCGACAAGCTGGCATAGTATTGTATTCCCAAGACTGGCGATGGCATTTGAAAAGGAAAGCGTCTTCATCTGTAGCATCTTCCGCTATTCCAGGTCCCATCAAAGACTTGTAGTGCATCAACAACCACCCCATCAAATAGTGGAACGGTAGCTCTATGCGCTCAAAATCCAGCGTCTTCTTGCGGGCAATGACCTTGGACGAGAATGTTCGGAGACCATGGTGTATGCTACACACCATAGCCGGAAGAAGAGCCAGTCTAACTCCAAATACCAGCTTAACGGCAGGGAGAATAAAGTGGCGACTGATCCTCTCAATAGAACCTGCCCCTTCCGAGACTACGCAGTTCCGTAGCCATATCATTAAAAATCCAGCCAGGAGCGCCTTCTCTGACATCTGCGTGGTGCCGTAGTAAAAATAACTAAACGAGTCAGTTTGACTCCCGAATATGTCGCTCTTGGGCCGCGACTTCTTGACGCTCAACATCAGGTCCTGTATCTCTCCCTGGGTTCGAGGGGTTCGAGGAGTAACCTCGCCAGAAGGGTCAACTTTAAAAAGATAATTAACCCAGGATGTGGTGTGGGGAGCGGTCCCTTCTGAGCTATCCTCCTTTTTTATAGCCATCTGGTGACAAGCAGTATGATGGCACAGCAACTCCTGATACACTGCAACAAAACCTGGGAGTCGTCGGTTCAAGTCCTCGAACTCCTCGTTCGACGGGGTGTACACCTCGAAAGGCTCGTTCCCCCACGAAAGTTTGGAGACAGTATACATCTCATGGAGAGCAAGCCCCAACTCCCCTCCGGGTGTAAAGAATGTCCCCGTTCGTTGGTTATACATCTCCAAGAGATCCACGAACAATGGTTTATTGATAGGAAGCCCGTGACAAGTGCCCTGGATGGCATGATAAAGTCCCACCTCCCGCAGGAATGTTTCGTAGGTTTGCAGAACCCAAGTGGTCAACTGGGCCCACGTAGAAGTAGGGTTTATCCAGTTCAGCAATGCCAGTCTGCCAACGGGATAAGATTTTTTGCGAGCGAGCCAATTCAGAAAAGTATCAGCTTGAGTGAATGTGAAGTTGGGACCGTATACATTCATGAAAGAGCTTGGGGCCAGGCCCATCATGTACCGGAGGACGGAATCCTTACCCGCGTACGCTGACCGCATGTTCGGGTTATAATGGATGTTGCCCATCAACGTCCCTGATTGGGTAGGAGTTAAGTTACATACCATCTTCCTGTCCAACAACACCATATTGAACCACGACAGAGGATAATGACGCTCCATGAGAGGAATATGGATCGCCATCCCATCCAAAAAAAAATCCCAGTTCTCAGAGATCTCTAATACTCGGGGATTCTTTATGATTAAAGCGCCTCCAAAGAGAAATAAAGGCTTCAGGTATAATCCATCCAACTTCCCAGTATTCATCATGGCACGGAGATAATGGAGGGTCTGATTCTCGATGGCGTTTAACCTCTCCGAAGGCTCATTAGCAGGAAATTGATTCAGCACATGCTTAACTAAGTCATCAAGACGCACGCCCAAGGCGAACTGATTTAAGCCCACTAGAAGTTCCCCCGCAGGATTTACTGGCAGATTCACTGAAGAAAGAGACGAAAGAAATAAGATTAGAAGATAGTCAAAACAAAGGAGCATTTGAAAGATTATCTGAGTCTATGCGGCTCGGGTCGTCACAGCCTCATGCGGCTCAGAACCAGAGGAGTCCATGCGGTTCGGTTCATCATAGCCTTATACGGCTCCGAGTCAGACGAGTCCATACAAATCAAGTCAGATGAGCTTATAAAGCTTCTACGATTCGAATTCAGGTGAGATTATGCGGTTCAAAGTCCGCAGGAACTCATGCGGCCCTGAACAGACAGACTTATACGGCAAAGAGCAGATGAGCTTATGCGGTTCAACAGTGAATTACGCTCATGCGGCCTAAACCGAGAGTATATATGCGGTTCAGACCGAGTATGACAGGCTGATGCGGCCTTCGGGGCGAAGTGCTTATGCGGTCATAACGACGAACCTTATACATGCGGCTTGTGCATAAGTTATGCAGCAGAGCCATGGAAATTAGGGTTCTAAAGCAATGCCCTTACCAGCGATGGGCGAATGAACGTCGGGATGAACAGAAGGAACAGCAGCTGGCGGAGGAGTGGCCACGTTCGTCGCCGCAGCCGTCGCAGAAGCGACCGTCTTGTCTTTCGCTGCCGCAGACGACGATGCGGCCTTCTTTTTCGTAGCAGCGGTAGTCTTCTTGGAAGCCATTGCCGATCGTTGATGGGAGAAGACGAAGAGGAAGTCGGCAACAAGGAGTTCGAGCAAAGAGAGAAGGTAAAGAAACCCTTAAAGAATAAATTACTCCTATTTATAGGCGAAAGAGGCTCGTAAATCAACAAACGCCTCGATCCATACGCCGCCTAAAAGAATAAAGGCAAAACGCTTCGGTCAAAGCAAAACTGACCCTTGGGATCCTCCCCCGAAAGGCGACGTTAATTCAAAAAACGAATCAAGGGCATTTGAATGTAGAAGATTTGCACACGTGGTTGGGACACGTGGTAAAAAGTTTATGCGGCCAAACAGCTCATGCGGCCAGACAAATCCATGCGGCTGAAACATCTATGCGGTTAGCAAAAGCCATGCTTCTTATTCAAAGTATTTCAATTTTGCAAATTGAAAGCTTTGAAGGGGGTCTTGTAGAAGCATGGAAAATATCAGAATGATGGTCTATACAGCTCGGAGCAGGAGAACCCCATGCGGCTCATAACAGGGACAGTCTCATGCGTTTCAGAGAGACTCTCAGTTTCATGCGGCTCGGGACAGGAGAATCCATGCGGCTCCATAGGGGCAGTCCCATGCGGTTCAAAAAGTCTCCCAGCCTCATGCGGCTCGGAAGTACATGCGGCTCACTAACGACCAACAGAAATATGCGGCTCGATCAACACCACAGGTCCCCGTGGGATCCCTTCACACAGCTGGCCATCAAGTAATGGCCTTATTTAATGCTCTGCCATGATTTGACAGCTGACAGCTTTGACATAAAGTGCCATGATGGTCCTGTCATAATGACAGACTCTTCGGGAATATGAGAAAATCTCTGACACGATCCGAGATTGCCACGTGGCTACTCCCATGCGGCTCAATTGAAGAACAGCTTCATACGACTGGCAGGAATCATCTTCCTGCGGCTCACCAAGAAACCATCCCATGCGGCTCGCAAGTACTACACCTATGCGGCTCACTGAGACGCTGTCTCATGCGGTTCATGGATATCATGCGGCTCTGGCAGGGCCCACCATTAAAACATATGGCAGAGATTCAATTGCCCCCATGACTTGACAGCTGGTAGCAGGGTGATTATGGGACGCGTGGTATTAAATCAATTAGAGATTTACCAGATCCTAATAACCATATTTAACGCAATCCTCATAATTAATGAGATCATGTCATATCATTCATGATCAAGCCAATGGAACACGTGGTGAGATATCCAAGCTTGACACAACCAATCATGAAGATTTAAAGCAATCAGCATTAATCACTCACAGGATTCAATATTATCCACATTTATGGCCCAAATCCTTCACGCTTAAGACTAATGGTCCAGATTGATTAAACATCAGGCCACCGCCACTTTGAGAATGGACAATCATCTAAACCCTAATGATGCCCCCACCCCTATAAATAAGCAAGGTGCCATTCCCTTACGAAAATAGACAGAGAGGCTCCCCCCAATAATCAGAGAGAAAATACTGAGAGATCAATCCAGAGAGAGAGAGAAGTCAGAAGGGCAATACGAGGAGAGCAAGAACAGCATTTCTTCATCAACGCCAACCATCTCGTCACAGGAGTCAAGACTGCATACCGATCGTCCAAGGAGTAAGGCAGGGCTGCCGTCGCCTTCCCGAGCCTCTATCGTCACCTCCCAGAATCTAAAATAAACAATTGTAATTAGACTGCTGTACCTAGGTTTTCTTCCCTAGGCTTTCTTTGTACAAGCGAGTTTGTAACGTGAAGTAAAAGTCCAGTCCTCCCATAAAACTGTTCTGCTCTTTTATATTTCATGGCAAACACGATGGCGACTCTGCTGGGGAAAAACTTCTCCACGGCTGAGGAGTTGGTGACGCAATCGGATGCAGCCAAGCTTGGCTCCACGCAACAGAAGATGGTCGCCCGGTTCGACCAACATGCGTTCGAAGAAATGCTCTCCGACAAGAGCGCTGGCCCGGTCCAGAAGCGAGCCCGCACGAAGAAGACCCGCAAGGAGTGGAGACCCCGATCCTTCATTCCTACTGAAGCTCTTGCAGAGATACCCTCTGTTGTTCAAGACGGCGAGCAAGACTCTCCTGCGGCCCTACTTCAGACCGTAGACAACTCTGCTGTCCCCAAGTCCGGCAGAAGAAAATACTATGATGCTGGACTTGCAGGGGCAAAGAGGAACTCTACGCGATCCGAGCCGTATAAGGGTGCTAGCCGCATAGAAAAAGCTCATGTGGCCACATCCGCTAGCCGCATGAAAAAAACTCATGCAGTCACATCTGTCAGCCGCATAGCTTATGCGGCTACAGTTGCCAACCACATGGATAAAGCTTATGCGGTTACTGAAGTCAATCGCTTGCAGAAAACCCATGGGCCATAATTGCCAACCGCATGCGGCCAGCCTGCACGATCGCGACTCCTACTAATCGCACCAAAGCAACTCATCCGGCAGCTAAAGACAGCCGCATGCAGACAGCCTGCACGGTTCCCAATCCTAGCCGCATAGCGACTGTTCCACGCTTCTTTCAATCAGTCTTCGACCGTCTCTCATGCGGTCCTGACCCTGATGATTCTCTGGATGATAAGCCAGACTCTGTGATATTCAACTTGGACTCTTCCTATTACGCACCCGCGAGTGCTAAAAGGAAAAAGTCTAGGGCAGCGCGGGCCCACCAAGTCCTGTCAGCTGCCCCAACCTCTGACTATCAGGGCGTCCCGCTAATTATTACGCGGGCCTCGGATGGAAAGTTGTACAGAACCACTCGAGTCCAGCCCCCGGCGACAGACGGACAGAGAGGTTCACAAAAGTCTCCCAAAATCCCGGGTGCAAACAGGGTCGGTCCAGACCCGTCTGACTTGCGTGAGGCCATCCTCCACAAACACAAGGAAAGAAAAGATGCATCGGGATGCAAAGAGTCCTCCCACGGACGTCACTGCACCCAAATCATCGTCAACTGCTGCAATGACACGACAATGCGAGAGGACCGGCAGTCTGTCTTTCAAAGACTGCAACAGCCATCTTCAGAAGACGAGGCACTACCCGTCATCTCCTGCAACTCTGCTTGAAAAGTCCCCGCTGATGGAAGGGAAAAGAAGACAAATGTTTCCAGCCCGAAGACCTCAACCACTGCAACTAAAAGACTGTCGTCTAAGCGGGTGTCCACCACCGGAGTTTTCTAAGGTACTCGCTCTAAGACGAAATCTGCTACAGTGGGAGGCCCGTCGTTCGTAACGCAGGGGGTTGCTGGGGATGGGGGTAGCACCCCTCCGAGCCTCCACAACAATCCGATATTCCAAGAAGACGAGCCAGGGGAGACAACTCTCCCATCAGATACAGCCGAGGCTGGCATCCCCGAGGACGTCCACGACTCTCAAGATGAAGCAAGCTCTGAAGCCGGGGGTACTATTCCCTCCGAGTCCGAACCAGAAGAGAATATTCCCACATATCCTGATGACTTCTTGGTACATGGGTATGACTCGGAGGATACGTCCTCCACCGTCCCTTCCGTTTCTCATCATATAAGGACGGTGTTCATGACAGACAGCAATCAAAGTGGTTCCAGTGATCGCCAGCGCATCGACACTCTGGAGGCCATACTACAGGCCTTGGTCAAGTCTGTAGATGAAATCAGGACGGCTCTTCCAACTCTGCAAGGAGGAACACCTGGCCAAACAAGCACGGGTCCCGCGGTCAATGCGGACTCGAACTCAGCGGCACCGAACCCGTACAACAATCCTCCCGAAATAACGGCTCCCACCGCTGCAGATGATGCCAAGGAAGCAAGAAAAGAGGTCCAGGAGTCCGAGCCCTGTTTCACGCCCGAAAAAACTCTCAAGACCTCAGAATACGGCAACCATACCCGGCTGCATGGAGGGATGTTCCCTTCCCACTAGGATATAAGCCGTTCAACATCAATCCCTATGATGGCAAGACCTCAGCGAGTCGGTACATCACTTACTTCGAGGTCACCACGGACCATCTGCCCCACGACGATGCTATTCTCACCCGATTATTCGTCGGGGCATTGGAAGGAGTCGCTTTCGACTGGTATCACAATCTGCCGGACAACTGCATCCACTCCTTCGCCGGCTTCAAGCGCCTGTTCTTGGAGAGATTTTACGAAGTAGGGCAGGACGTCACCATGTCCACCCTCATGGACGTCATCCAAGGGGAGAAGGAGCTGACAAGGAACTACATCGAACGGTTCCGTCAAACCGCCATGAAGCTGCCCTCCGAAAATCCGGATTCCTCCTTAATTGAAATTTGCCAAAAGAGACTGCTTCCAACAATCAGTCTCTGGATGGGCGAAAGTCAATTCAAGGATTGGAAGACGTTCATCATCAGCGCCACAAGCGCCGAAGAACGATTGAAGAAGGCTCGCCAACTGGGATTGCACATCTCGGAAGGAGAAAATAAGGGCAAGCGTCCCAACAACGATAATGGGGGTAGCCCCTCCAACAATCGGGATAGCAAAGGAAAGCAGGCTATTTGGTTTCAACAAAATCAAAACGAATTTCTAAAAAAATCAAAATAAAAATCGAAATCGAACCCAATTAGTTATTAGCAACTTAAAATTTAAAATTGAAATTGAACCAAAATTAGCAAGAATAAAAATAGAATTGAACTCATATAAACGATTAGGTTTATTACTCGGTTTGATTATTTCTATTGTTCAATGGGACCGACCCCAAATTAAAATTATGGTTAAATTATATTAAAAACTACAACACACACACAAATATATATATATATATATATATATATATATATATATATATATATATATATATATATATATAAAAGTTGTATTACGAAGTTGTTCCCAAAATCAGATTAGTTGTTAAATTGCAAGAATTTGACTTCAAAATACATATATATAATTTTTGTTTTCAAAATATACACATTTTTATTGTAAAATATGTGTATAAATTTGAGAATATTACATAATTGTATAATTCTTATTCGGTTGTTGGTTGGTTTTGGACCTATATCTAAGACCAAAAGCAAATAAGAAACTAGTATTTTCAAAACTGAAATCGAATCAAAATTTTTTTTTCAAACTGAATTCAATTCAATTCGATTTTGGTCCAAAAAATAATGTTCATCCTAATATATCATGTCCAGACAATTCTAGCCTTCAATCATTTTTTTTTTGAACTTTTCATCTTTCCAAGATCTGACCAATCTTTTTTTTTTTGAACTTTTCATCTTTCCAAGATCTGACCATTTGAGAAAAACTTTTATTTTAAGTTGTCAAAAAAAAACTTTTAACTTTTATTTTAAGTTGTTTGTTCCGATCCAATTTAATCGTTAGGGTATGTTTGGATAAAAATAACTCTCCCAAAGTATAAAAGTGACACTTGTAATACAGTGCACTTACAACATATATGACTTTTCAAAATATATTTGGATACAGTCTATTTTGTTCTCCGCAAGTAAGGAGGATGACTTTCAGTATTTGAATGTCATCCCATGTAAGTGATATTACCACCAATTTAATTACCAAACAACTCTAAGTGATATAATTTCCAATTTAATCACCATCAAATAGCTCTCCAATTTAATCACCAATTTCGTCTACTACGCATGGCTCGTCGTGGTCGTCGTGGAGTGAGCACTGGCTCCAGGGTCTGCAGTAGCTTGTTTTTCCACTTGCAGTCCACTTCTCTCATTTTTCTGATGCAGGTGGAGAGCAGAAAAAAGAGGGGTATGCAAAAAAAAGAAATAAAGAAAACAAGAAGTAAAATATGTTCGAATAAAATCATTTGCGTTGCAGTTGCAACTGCTACAAAACACGAAAACTCGGTGAAGCTGCCATCCAAACGCAACTATGTTCTTGCCATATAATGCAACTATGTTCTTGCCATATATAATTCTCAGTCATCTGCTACATAGATATTCTTGATTTATTTCTCCTCTTAGCTTAGTATTTAAGAGTACAAAGTGCCCTTAGAATTTGAACATCCGATATGTCTCTACTTTACTTTGGATTGCTTTCCTTGCAATTGAAGTTCCCACCTTCCTCTCTCTCCGTCATCATCACAATACCATTCCTCAAGTTTCCTAGCGAGTACTGTGAAGACAGAAATATAGACAAGGACATGTAGCCTGCTCTTTAGGGCCTTAGGCTATCACTTTAACTCGAGATTTCAATTCATTATTGTAAATAAAAAAAAATTAAAAAATGCAAATAAGGACATATTGAATGCATATCTTCTATAGAGTTAATTAGTTGTACATTCATATAATTTATACGTATTTTAGTAACTGTTTTTGTTATTTTAAAAATAAAAAACATCATCCTGGGTGCTTAATTTTTCACTCACTTTCTATACACCAGGGATACAACTAATTAACTCTATAAACCAGAAGGGTTCTTTGTTTTTAAAACAACGAAAACAGTTATCAAAATACGTACAAACCATAGGGGGTACAACTAATTAACTCTCTTCTATATAAATTTTTGTACGATGTATCTAACTCTAAGGGTGAGAGTTCGGTTTATTCGGTTTCAACCGAATCGAAATAGTCAAAACCAAATAAATCGAACCGAATAGCGATTCGATTTATTCGGGTAGACTATTTATATTGTATAATGAGTAGGGACTGCAATGAAATCGTGGTTAAATTATATTAAACATTATAATTTTTATACACACACTTGTATTTGCGTCCAAAGTTAGACTAGTTGTTAAATTATCAAAGTTTGATTTAAACACATAAATAGAAGATATTTACATAATTGTATAAGTCTTATTCGATTTTCGGTTTTTAAACGAAATCAAAACGGAAACTAAATAAATATTTTTAGTATTTTAAAAACTGAAATCGAACTGAATTTTTTTCAAATCTAACCGAATTTCTGTTGTATGAATTTGTAAAAAACCAACTTTTAATGACTTTTATTGTATTGATGTTAATTCATATTAACTATTACCTTTTATTATCCATTTTATTGGTTGTTTAATCCTAATAAATTATATTAATTCTATAGGTTAAGGGTTGTCTATATAATGCATACTTTGTCATGTTGAAGAGACATCTTTGAAAGTAACAACCACATGATTCTCCTCCTTCTCTTCCTCCAAAAATCACTACCATATGATTTATACTTTTCTATTTCAATCTCTCCTACTCTGGGCAAGAGCTAAGTTCGGGTCGTTCTTCCGAAACCGTGTGCGGTGACGGAAAGCCGGTAGCAAGGGGATTTTACCACTAGGAGGATTCGAGATGATGTCTGCACATAGACCTCGAAAATCTCTTAGGGCAGTGCTTCGTGCATGACTTCCCCGTAGACCGGTATTTCTAACTTTTTTTATTATTTTGTTATTCTATTTTTCATGATGATAAAAAAAATTTTTAACAATTTCTTATTCAGTTCAGTTCGATTTGCGGTCCAAAATCGAATAATGCACACCCCTACTAACTCTACAATTCCTTCAGTTTGTAGATGGCATTTGAGTTTCCTCCAACCCAAACGCCAAACTTCATTTGTTGAACTCTCTCTTGCTCACTATATATATTATCATTCATCACAAACAAACCTCACTCTTTCACTCACAACCCACTCCTCTCTGCTACTATAGTCCACGCGCCCTCCTCTCTATATATATAGAGAGAGAGGAAGAAATTAAACATTAATGGCATCCTCTCATGCAGCTCTATCCCTGCTCATCTCCCTCGCCCTCCTATCCACCTGCATTGCCCAGCCCCCGGCCGCCTCGCCCGTCGCTAACCCTCCGCCAGCCGTCACGCCCCCACCGACCGCCACAACCACTCCCCCGCCCGTCGCAACCCCTCCTCCTGTTTCCACCACTCCCCCGCCCGTCGCAACGCCTCCTCCGGTCCCGACTCCCCCGCCCGTCGCGTCCCCTCCGCCCGTCGCAACCCCTCCGCCCGTCGCCTCTCCACCGCCGGCAACCCCGCCTCCCGTCGCGTCTCCCCCGCCTGCTACTCCTCCTCCAGCGGTGCCGCCTGCGACCCCCGCCACCGGCACCTCCGCCTTCTCCTCCCACCGCCACGCCTGCCCCTCGCCCAACAGCCACCGCGCCGGCTCCCGCTGTGGCGCCCCCTACTCCGACGTCTGCGGCTCCTTCACCGCTAACATCTCCGTCCCCAGTGTCTCTCTTGGCGCCGGGACTGGAGCCCGCTTCGTCTACTGTGGACGGCTCGGCCGCCACGGTGAGTCGGATTGGCGTGGGGGTACCCATGGCAGTTGCCGGTGGGTTCATGCTGCTGCTGGTGCTGGTCTAGAGGATGGTGCAGGAAGTCATTGGGCTACATGTACGTTGCATGTAGATTAAGAAGATTATTTCATGTATCACTCTCTTTTCTTTTCTTTTTCGCAATTTTTTATTTGTAATATTCCCTTTTCTTGTGAATTTTGGGTGCATATGAGAGAGAGCCAGAGAGGGAATTGTGGGAGAATTACATATTGTATTTGTGATGTGGTATAATAGTTTTTACTTGAAAGAATAATTAAGATTATTTTCCTTCTCTCTTTTTTTTTATTTTTCTCATTATGTTGTAATTCAGGGCGGAGCTAGGATTTCGAATTGGTGTAGACTAGATTAGCTTATGATGGACTCGCTATGGATACACTCATATAAAAAATTTAATTAAAAAGAAAACGGATTTTTTTTTTTAGGGGGACCAGAGCTAACCCTAGCCCAAGGTAGCTCCGCCCATGTTAGAATTGTATCTCATACGGTCTACAATTGGCTTGAGTAGCTTCATTTTGGAATAGTAAAAAAAATTGAAAATTTTCGTTCCTATGTGTTATTAGGCTAATCGGCCATGTGTACTATATTCTTTGTTCGAGTAATGTTATGACTACAACCAAAATGTTTCAATCTTTTTACAACTTGCTATGTGATCGTCCTCCATTGGAGGGGGAAGGAAAAAGATAGGGTTGGATGTGACCATATTAGCAAAGGATAGAGTAGGTTACAAAAAAAAGTTATAAAAATTTGAGTGTAAAATTAGCATTATTGTACTGTTCTTCCAAAATATCTATACCAAACAAACAAAAGAACCTATGAGTTCTCTCGTTTTCTTAATTAGTTGACATTAACCTTTAAAATAATTATGACATAAAATACATAACCACGTTGCGGAAATACTCGGGAGCTAGGATGGACTCTAATCCATCCTTCTTTTTTTTTAGCCCAGGGTCTTGGTGTTGATGACTGACGCAATCCAAGGTGAAGAATGACATCACGAACATATCAAAAAGTAGGTTACAAAGGATATTTAAGGATCAAAATGAACTTAAATTGGGAGGTGACGAAAATCTAACTACCATTATATTTCCGACTTATTCTTTTTCAGGATCATATATAATTCCAATTTTGCCTCCAAGTTAAACAAATTAAAATCTTATATGCCTCGTGTTGAGAGTCAATAAGGGACTTTTAGTCCCACATCGGAATATGTAGTATGTAGAGGAGCTAGACTCCCTATAAGTAGTAAAGTAGTCCATCAATAAAATCAATCCAACTATTATTTTCTACATGGTATCAGAGCCATAACACTCTCTCTCTCTCTCTCTCTCTCCTCTCTCTCTCTCTCTCTCCACAGAATAATATTTCCCCCCCCTCTCTATCCCGCTGCCTCCCCTCCCCTCCGCTCCAGCCCTAACGCCTCCCTACAGCCGGCCGCCCCCCCCCCCCCCCCCCCCCCCCCCAATCGCCCGTCCAGGAACCCCCGCCCCCCCTATCACCAGGAACCCCCGCCCCCCCTATCACCAGGAACCCCGATCACCCCCGCCTCCCTACAGGAACCCCGCCCCCCTATATCCAGGAACCCCCGCCCCCCCTATCATCTTCCTCCGCCTCCCTACAGGAACGCCAGCAATCTCCCACCAGACCCCACCCCGACCAGAACCCCGCCGACCCCCCCCCCCCCCCCCTCCAACAGCACCACGCCCCCCCTCCCCCCAACCGCAGCCACTCAAACCCTAACCCTAACCCTAGTTTTTTTTTGCCATGGAAACTCTAACCCTAGACCTAGCAGCCACATCAAACCCTAACCCTAGCTTTTAACCAAAAAAAAAAAAAATCGGCGTATTTCGAATAGAGACGACTGTCAAATCTTTATTTGCACCAACTCTGTTCGAAATACGCCGTTTGGAACTAACAAATGCTTTATTTGTTATTCCTTCTTCACATCGGGATCTATACAGAGACTGATCATGTCTTCTCTGGTGTCCTGACGTGTTCACTTTACATGCGCGCGCCGGTGCTGGCCAAGTTAGTAGCGCATTAGTAAAGTCTCTGGCGTTAAAGGAGACGACGAAGACGACGACGTTGGGTCAGTTGCAGACTCCGACGACGAAGAAGACGACGAATTGCGTTCACAGTTGACGACGCCATGGATTCGATCAGTGGCAAACTGACGGCCGAAGAGATGAAGGCCTTGGTTGATGATATCTTATCCAAGAGATTAACCGAGGTAACCCCACGTGTGATCCATACTGATGTGGATCCGTCGTCTTACAAAATGGGGAAGCTGGAGACGAAGTTGGAAGGCACTTCCAACTACTTGAAGTGGTCGCGGCAGGCGATGCGGACACTGAAGGGACGTGGCTTGGTTGGCTATGTCACTGGCCAAGCCAAGACGCCAGCCGATCACTCCACCAAGGAGTTTGCTGTGTGGGAGATTATCAACAACGTCGTGGCTGGGTGGTTGACTGCCTCTTTAACCGACCAGGTGTCGGGCAATGTCGAGGCAATGGAGGCTGCTGCTGATATCTGGCAAACTCTAAAAGATATGTACTCCGGCTCCGGCAACCCTATGCGAGTCTTTCAACTGTAAGATGAACTCGATAGGGTGGCCCAAGAAGAACGTACCATCTCTGAGTACGCGGCCCTGTTGAAGAAGTACTGGTCTGATCTGGATCATTATGATCCTCTTGGGATGGAGGATGCACAAGTCGAGCCGGCCTTCGCGAAGTACTTTCAGACGTTCCTGGCTTATATTTCCCGGCAACGTATGATGAAATTCCTGAAGGGACTACACCCTGTATTTGAGCAGAGACGGAATATCCTCCTATCCCAACCTACGCTCTCGACCTTGGAAGAAGCTATCGCTGTTATGACACAGGAAGAAGCTCGACTGAAGTTGATGCCCAATAAGGGATCCAACCAGGGGGAGCAAGCCTCAGTTGACAAGTCTGCCCTTGCTGCCTTCAATCAATCTCCATCTATGGGTGGTGTTTGCCACAATTGTGGTGACTCCGGACATTACATCCGCTTTTGTCCCAAACCCTTGCGCAATCAGTCTAATGATCGAGGACGGGGTCGTGGAGGCCGACGTGGTGGAAGAGGAGGATATGCTGGTAGAAGGGGCGGACACAAAGCAAATCTGGCGGAAGAAGGGGGAGAGCATCAACTGGCTGACATAACCCCGCTTGAGCGGGAGTTCCTTGAGAAGTTGCGAGGCACAAAGCTGGGTTCGGTCGACTGTCCTGGGGCGTCTTCAACTTCGGGAGATCACCTCACTTGCTTTGCCCAAACCAGCACCGTTGATTCTGCACGTGCTCTTGCCTCTAACCATCAGTCAGGATGGATTATGGACTCTGGGACATCTCGTCATGTCACGGGGTCCCGTGATGCGTTTCATGGATATACTCACCTACCATTGCCGGAGAGTATTCAGACCGCTGATGGTACATCCCGCCCTGTCATGGGTAAAGGCATTGTCGCATGCACCCCCTCCATCACTCTAACCAATGTCCTACATGCTCCGTCTTTTCCTGTCAATCTCCTATCCATTAGTGCCATTATACTTGATCTTAACTGTACTGTTTCCTTTGACATTCCTCAGGTGACTTTTCAGGAGAAAGGGACAGGACGATGACTTGGGACTGGCACATGGCATAAGGGGCTGTGGTATTTAGACAGGACTGGACTGGACACCGCATTGGCATCCTTGGTTGCAGACGCACCACCAGCAGCTTCCTGTCGCAGTGTTGAAGCCGACTTGCTACTCCACCACCAGCGTGTCGGTCATTTTTCTTTTAAAGTTATGAGTCGAATGTATCCGTCCTTATATCAAAGGGCTAATAAACAGAAGTTATTCTGTAATGCTTGTGAGTTGGGCAAACATACCAGAAGTACGTATGTGAGCACGGGAAATAGGAGTTCAGCTGCTTTTGACATGATACATTCAGATGTATGGGGTCCTTGTCCTACGACTGGTATTACCGGCTTTCGATGGTTCGTCACCTTTATTGACTGTTATACCCGCGTGACATGGGTCTATCTTTTGAAGAATAAGAGTGACGTCCTTGAGGCCTTTCAGGACTTTCATCGACGGGTGAAAACTCAATATGGCGCTAAAATTAAGTGTTTTCGGTCGGACAATGGGACGGAGTATACTAATAAGCGGGTTGCTGAGTACTTTTCCACTCATGGAATACTTCATCAAACTTCATGTGCTTATACTCCGGCCTAAAATGGTGTGGCGGAAGGAAAAAACAGACACCTGCTGGAAGTCGCACGGACGATGATGCTGGCTATGAATGTCCCGAAATACTTTTGGGGGCAGGCTATATTGACGGCCTCTTATCTTATCAACAGAATGTCATCTCAAGTATTGGACTGGAAGACACCGTTGGAAATGCTTACTGGGTCAACGACATACACTGTTCCACCAAAAGTCTTTAGATGTGTGTACTTTGTCCAAGATAATCGGCCAGGCGTTGGCAAATTGGATCCTAGGGCAATTAAATGTGTCTTCGTCGGTTACACGACGACTCAGAAGGGTTATGCCTGTTGGAGTCCAGTCGAACGGAAGATGTTTGTCAGCATGGATGTTACTTTCCGAGAACTCGAACCATACTATGGTTCGGATGAAGGTTCAGCATTTGGTAACACACCTACCACAGATGGCGTTAGATGTGAGGGGGAGATAATAGGCCCAAATGTGGTCGTCGGATCAGTTCCGTGTCCAGTTGTAGAAAACTGGACGAAAGGGGGAGAGCACAGTGACTCAGATACAGATAATGAAGAAGAATATCCATATGTTACGCAGGGGGAGCAGCAGACAAGGGAAAAGGAGCTCCAAGTCTACAGAAGGAGACAACAGAAGTCCAGTACTGTGCCTATGCCGTGCCCTATGCCTACTGTGCCAAGTCCCTCGTCTACTCCTGCTCCAACTCCTGAAGATGTTGCCCCCGCACTGAATCACTCGGATTCGGATGCGGATCTCTCCGACTCGGATGGTATGATCTCTCCACCACCTATTGCTCCCTTAAGGAGATCTTCTCGCATCAATGCGGGTAAGGCTCCTGCTCGTTTTGATGATTACGAACATGACATTGCCAACTTCTTGTCTTATTCTAACATTTCTTCGAATTATCGAGCCTTCATTGCATCGCTAGACTCTACTTCGTTGCCCAAGTGTTGGCAGGAAGCAAAGAAAGATCCAAGGTGGAAAGCTGCAATGATGGAAGAACTTGGGGCACTAGAGAAAAATAAGACATGGAAGTTGGTTCCATTACCCAAAGGGAAGAAAGCTGTGGGATGCAAATGGGTGTACACAGTGAAAGAGACGCCAGAAGGAAAAGTAGAGCGGTACAAGGCGAGGTTGGTTGCAAAAGGATTCACACAATCATATAGAATAGACTGTGATGAGACGTTTGCTCCAGTAGCAAAAATGAGCACCGTAAGAACTCTGGTCTCCATTGCAGCAAACTATGGGTGAAAGTTGTACCAGCTGGATGTGAAGAATGCATTTCTTCATGGGGACCTGCAAGAAGAAGTATACATGGAACTCCCGCCAGGGTGCTACGCGACGGAATCAAACGGAGGGACGTCGCAAGGAAATGGTTATAAACTGAAGAAGTCGCTATACGGGCTCAAGCAATCTCCTCGAGCCTGGTTTGACAGATTCAGAAAGGCTGTTACAGGCATGGGATACCGTCAAACAAATACAGATCATACGGTCTTCCTCCAGCATGCAAGAGGCCACATCACTATACTTGCTGTATATGTGGATGATATAGTGATCACAGGTGATGATAAAGTCGAGATCACTAAGCTGAAGTCAAAACTCGCGAAGGAGTTTGAAGTGAAGGATTTAGGAGCGATGAGGTACTTTCTAGGTATCGAGGTGTGTGAAGGCGAACAAGGAATTGTTCTCTTACAGAAAAAATACACACTAGATCTGCTGAAGGAGACAGGGATGCTCGGATGCAAAGCAGCGGTCACTCCAATTGACCAGAAGTGCAAGTTGGGAGCAGAAGCAGGAGAGCCCGTTGATCGTGAAAGATATCAACGACTTGTAGGGAAATTGATTTATCTGGGACACACTCGCCCTGATATCTCATTTGCGGTGAGTGTAGTGAGTCGCTACATGCATGATCCAAGAAAGGGTCATATGGAAGCAGTATTTCAGATCTTGAGGTATCTGAAAGGAACGCCGGAAAAGGGGCTATGGTTCAAGAAGAATGGACGCATAGAAGTTGAGGGGTACTGTGATGCAGACTGGGCGAGCTGCATAGACGACAGAAGGTCTACCACGGGATACTGTGTTTTTGTAGGCGGAAATCTGGTCTCATGGAGAAGCAAGAAACAGTCTGTGGTAGCACGGTCAACAGCTGAAGCAGAATACAGAGCAATGGCTCTGGGAGTGTCAGAATTGCTGTGGGTGAAAGCGTTGCTGACAGAGTTAAAGTTAGACAAGGGAGCACCATTACGTCTTCTGAGCGATAGTCAAGCTGCAATAAGTATAGCTAACAATCCCGTTCAGCACGACAGAACGAAGCACATCGAGATTGATCGATTCTTCATCAAGGAGAAGCTGGAACAAGGGATACTGAAGATTGACCATGTCCGCTCAGAAGAACAAGTTGCAGACTGTCTGACTAAGGGTCTTAGTTCAGTAAGTCTGTCGAAGCTATGTAACAAGATGGGAATGATCAATTTCTATCGCCCATCTTGAGGGGGAGTGTTGAGAGTCAATAAGGGACTTTTAGTCCCACATCGAAATATGTAGTATGTAGAGGAGCTAGACTCCCTATAAGTAGTAAAGTAGTCCATCAATAAAATCAATCCAACTATTATTTTCTACACCTCGTCATCCAAGTTGTACGTTTTAGTGATCTATTGCAAAGCTGGAAAAACAACACTACTATTCAAACCATTACTAATACAAAAAGATCCCACATCTGAAATGGGAAGTGAACATGGAAAAGAAAGTCAAATTGTGTCAGGCCAAATTATGTTAGATAGATTGCGGACAAATTAAGTTAAGCATCCATATATTTTTTACACTTATTACATAAACCTTTTCTACGAATTTCTATTTCCTACACAAATTTATAACATTGACCACTCTTATATATTATAAAATTTATAAAGAAGATCGCCCGTGTAATAATTTTCAGAATATGAATAGTCACTCTAATAGTCCCGAAACATGGGAGAAGTTAGTATATTTATTTCTAGATTGTATAATGCTGATACATCATCCGGAATTGAAATTTTTTTTTTATTAAATTATTGTCATATATGTATGTTTTGGGAGCATATCTACTATTTTCAAAATAGATGTCCCAATTCTATCCCTCCTATGCATATAATAAATATATATTTTATTTATAGAACTAAAAAATAATGGATATCAAAAATTGTATGCATATATGAGAGGGAACATAATTGGAATACCTATTTTTAGGACAACAAATATTCTCCTGTATGTTTTTTTAGTCGAAAATGCATGCTGAACCGGAAGGGGTGAAACGCATGCAAAACCATGCCGACGTCGTGACCCCCTCTAATTATGTTCAGCAAGCAGCCTTCTTTTTTGGTAGGTTATAAGAGTATTTGATCTTTTATATATATATATATATATATATATATATATATATATATATATATATATATATATATATATATATAATATTAATATTAATTTTAATATTAACATTAATATTAATATTAATATTAACATTAACATTAACATTAATATTAATATTAACATTAATATAAAAAAAATTAATATTAATATTAACATTAACATTAATATTAACATTAACATTAATATTAATATCATGACTATATATATATATATATATATGTGTGTGTGTGTGTGTGTGTGTGTGTGTGTGTGTGTGTGTGTGTGTGTGTGTGTGGTTTTAATTATCATTAATCATGACATTTATAGCAATGTGCCCATTGATGGATACTGACGCCAGGCTGAAAGTAGTCTTTCCTTTTAGGCTCGCCCAACAGCTTGATGGGAGAGTGGGGTTGTCGATTGAGTGTAAAGCTTACGGCAGTCTCTATGGGACCAGAGACGAAGATAAGAAATGATGTACCTTTTTTTTTTCAATTAAAAGATCCGAGTTTATTAAAAAGTTGATAATCTAAATAAGCAGTTCACTTATCTCTAACTAAAGTTGATAATCTTAATGGTACTTCAATTACAACACTCGATCACTTTTGATATCTTAACTTTTAATATTTCAAACTTCGTAAGTTACTTTTTTTAAATGAAATTGTTGTATGGCTAGTTTAGTACTAGTTCACTACTATCAAATGCTAATGTGGTGAAAAAAAGTGACCAAATTTATAGGTTTAGTTAGTTAACATTAATATTAAAATTAAAATTAAAATTAATATTAGAATTAACATTAATATTAAAATTAATATTAACATTAAATTAAAATTAACATTAATATTAACATTAACATTAATACTAAAATTAATATTAACTTCAAATTAACATGAATATTAATATTAACATTAACATATTAGTATTCATATTAATTTTAATATTAACATTAAAATTAATATTAACATTAAAGTAAAATTAGCATTAATATTAACAATAAATTTTTTGGATTAAAACATGACATGTTAGCTGCCATGTCAATTCCGATGACAGATGTCACATAATGGAAGATGTCATCACCCATAAATTTTGGGAGCCAATTAACATAAGAAAAATGTTTAAAGAATATTTTTCAAAAGCTGTTGACCAGCTAAACTT
>JANAVB010035820.1:18207635-18312410 GCA_029216955.1 Iris pallida | reverse complement strand
AAATAGAACTTAGTCTCAAATCATGGTATAGTATAAAAGCAGGTAGAGCATGTGAGTAATGGAAACATAGCATGGTGAGAAATACGGAAAGTAAAGCTGAACTGGAATATAAGATACGACAATAAATGTAAAATGTGATTTGAGTTATTAGAGCGATATGTGATCTGCTAGGGAGTCATGGTGCTCCCTGAACTGTAGCCGGTGCACCTCTCTCCACTGCTGCCATAGCTAGCTGATGCAAGTTCTCCATGGTCTGTCGCAGCAATGACCATGGTCTGTCATCACGCAATGACCATGGACGGTTCGCACCGTAATGCATCTTTGGCATCCTTATGTGTAAGACTATGATCGCTTCGATACGGGTTGCTAGACCAATATCCGAAGGATCCCAAACCTACTGATGTCATAGCTTATCACAACACTTGACGGTCGCAACCCGTTCTAATGATGTGCACCATAAATACCATACATAATTCCCTCCTTTGAACTACTAGGTTGAATTAAGATGATGTGCACCATAAATACCATACATAAATACCTACACTGGACGGTCGCAACAATATCATAGCTTATTGAGTATATTATATTGACATTGCTTGTCCTCCATTCGTAGTTGATCATTCTCGACAGGTTTTGATATTATATCTGTTGTTAGATAGTAGAACTAGACAGCGTTCTACGTCGTTTCTGCGGTGTAGGCTGGGACGCTGTCACGTTATGGAATGGCTTCTCTGGAACCATCCTGGACGTATAGCTTTGTTAATCGGGGTCCTTTCAACGCAAGTAGCTAGCTCCGATGCAAGTCCCCGCTAAACCTGTGCTGATCGAGGAAACTACGTTGTCGACAAGTTGTCCATAACCGTGCGAAGGATCCCAAACCTACTGATGTCATAGCTTATCACAACACTTGACGGTCGAACCCGTTCTAATGATGTGCACCATAAATACCATACATAATTCCCTCCTTTGAACTACTAGGTTGAATTAAGATGATGTGCACCATAAATACCATACATAAATACCTACACTGGACGGTCGCAACAATATCATAGCTTATTGAGTATATTATATTGACATTGCTTGTCCTCCATTCGTAGTTGATCATTCTCGACAGGTTTTGATATTATATCTGTTGTTAGATAGTAGAACTAGACAGCGTTCTACGTCGTTTCTGCGGTGTAGGCTGGGACGCTGTCACGTTATGGAATGGCTTCTCTGGAATCATCCTGGACGTATAGCTTTGTTAATCGGGGTCCTTTCAACGCAAGTAGCTAGCTCCGATGCAAGTCCCCGCTAAACCTGTGCTGATCGAGGAAACTACGTTGTCGACAAGTTGTCCATAACCGTGCGAAGGATCCCAAACCTACTGATGTCATAGCTTATCACAACACTTGACGGTCGCAACCCGTTCTAATGATGTGCACCATAAATACCATACATAAATCCCTCCTTTGAACTACTAGGTTGAATTAAGATGATGTGCACCATAAATACCATACATAAATACCTACACTGGACGGTCGCAACAATATCATAGCTTATTGAGTATATTATATTGACATTGCTTGTCCTCCATTCGTAGTTGATCATTCTCGACAGGTTTTGATATTATATCTGTTGTTAGATAGTAGAACTAGACAGCGTTCTACGTCGTTTCTGCGGTGTAGGCTGGGACGCTGTCACGTTATGGAATGGCTTCTCTGGAACCATCCTGGACGTATAGCTTTGTTAATCGGGGTCCTTTCAACGCAAGTAGCTAGCTCCGATGCAAGTCCCCGCTAAACCTGTGCTGATCGAGGAAACTACGTTGTCGACAAGTTGTCCATAACCGTGCGAAGGCATATTTTCCTTTTAGTTATTAAGACATAGCCACTCACATTGAGTTTACTTCAGGCGAGAGAATGGATCTTAATTCAACCATTCCCGTTCGATCGAGTCAATCGATCCTAACCTATCGGTCCCGACCGAATCGATAGCGACAGTGTTCCTTTCTTGCGCACCCTATCACGACCCGCACCCGGAGTAAGGGCATTCTATAACATAACAGCGTCCCAGCCTACACCGCAGAAATGAAGTAGAACGCTGTCTAGTTCTACTATCTAACAACAGTTAGATATTACAACCTGTCGAGAATCTAGGGTCGTCGTCTAACCCAGCTATGGCAGTCTATTCTTGTGTATTGCTCCTTCAACCAATCCATTCCAAGGCCAAGGGACCGATTCGGCCCGCAGCAAAAGGGTCGTCGTCTAACCCAGCTATAGTCCGTGATGTCTTGACATTGCCAGTGGCCTTCACACCCTTTTACTGCTTAACAAATGCACGTGACACAGGACGGTGCTTGCTATACTTCGATAGCCCAACAAAACTCTTTTCTAATGTGTTCGTGCAACGACTTGACAAGCAAGGGCTACGTCAAGCCTAGCATCGAAGGAAATATGACTTAAACTACGGGACAAGCGAATGTTAGTATTAATTGTAGTTCCAATTACATTTTAAATAAAAAAGAATGCAATTTTAAATTTAACTTGTTTGAAGTAAATGTTAAATCCAAAACTATTTTTAATTTTAGTAGTCATATTAGTTTCAATAAAATTGTAAATGTTTAAATTAACATGAATGCCACGGTATTAGAAACCTAGCTAGCTGATGTCACGTTGCTCTGGGCTCGGTTAGTGTTCGTCTAAACTAGTACGTGCCAACTAGTTATTAGTAATGATAACCAAAAATTGAATTTTAAGTTTAAAATCTAGTCGAGCTCGATCCTTCCTCTTTATCCCATCTCCCACACTCTCTTTCTCTCTCTCTCTCTCTCTCTCTCTCTCTCTCTCGGGTTCTCTCTCACATGTTTCCGTAGCATTAAATGCTCTGCATGCGTTATTCTACACAATTTAATAATAAACACTGATACCATATCATTAGAAGAGCAAAGGTTGTCTTGGAAGTCGTAAAAAATTACTTTATATTGTCTTCTCAATACTTTTTTGCATTGGAGATGACTTTTTAAACTTCTTGTCATTTGTGAATATAGCCGCCTATGCAAGTTATTGTCTTCTGCGGCTCTGCCTCATGCCACATAGGATACACAATACATCATAACAAGACAATAGGGTTTCGTAGCATTAAATGCTGCTGTATGTGTTATCCTACAAAAGAGGGCCACGTGGAGATTGCTGTAACAAACTTCCTCATGCGTTATTAGCTACACATTTTAATAAGGCACGTACCCAGAAGACGAGAAAGTTTTGTTGGAAGTTGTTTCCTTAAAATTAAGCTTGCTCCTAGAATCACTCAAGATTTTTCATGAGCCATAAAAAAGAGGGCCACGTGGCGGAGTTACAATGAAGACGAAAAGGTTGTGTTGTTGCCTTGCTGGAAGTTGTTTCTTCCTGAATAATGTTTTTTGTACCACCAAATTGCACTTTCAAACTGTCCATCCTTACGTGGCAGCTGACGTGACATGTTGATCTGGCAGCTGACGTGGCAAATTTTTTTGTAAATAAAACTAAAATTAAAAATTAACATTAAAGTTAATATTCCAGATTAACATTAACATTAATATTAATATTATCGTTAACATTAACAATAATATTAATATTAACATTAACCTTAACATTAATATTAACATAAATTAACACTAAAATAACTTTGATATTAACGTTGAAGTATTATGGAGAAAATTGGGTTGTTAACTTTTTGGATTAAAATTTGCCATGTCATCAGTCATGTCAGATGACACACTATTAATTTAGGAAAATGCTAAAAAGCTCATTTATTTAACATGCCACATCAGATGGGAGGGCTATATATAGAGGGTCAATATGGAGGTACGATAATATCATTACTCTTTCTTCTTCTATTGTTTCTTGTCCTTCGTTTCTTCTGCTGGTTTCTAACACACTATTTTTCTTCAATGTCGACGTCACATGGAGAAAGTGATCGTCGTGTGGAAGATTTAGTCGATGAAGAAAGCCTCCTTTCAAGAGGACTGTCAGATGATTTGGATGATGAGCAAAGTTTGGAAGATGTTAGCTTAGGAGACAGTAAAGAACAAGATGAAGACATCAACTCAAACAACAAAATGTTATTTCGCATCACCCTTTCTAATGTATTTAAGAAATGCATTATATTTTTACATCTATTTCTCATGTTTATTTTGTTTTATTCTGTTCTTAGGGACGCCGATGAATCTCCATTGGATTTCGATGCAGCGACGATGAAAAAAATATTGCAATCTGCCAACATTAATAAAGATCCAACCAAGCTCTTAGAAGAAGATATTGTTGGCCTACAGTTCAACTCTATTGAAGAAGCAGGGACATTCTACCGGATTTATTCAAAGCATATGGTTTCAGTATTAGAAAGAACGAGGTAAAGAAAAACAAATCTGGTATGGTGACGATCCGTAGTTGGTGTTGTTCGAATGCGGGATACAGACACAAGAAATACAAGGAAGCTCCAAACAGGGTTCGTGAGCCAAGAAGTGAAAGCAGAAGTGGTTGTAAAGCAATTTTTCGTATTGGGTACACCCATAAAACAAAGATGTGGTCCGTCAAAAAATTTCATGTACATCACAACCATAACCTGGCGAGTAATTATGAATCAGCTTTTTTGAGATCCCATCGTAATATAACACCCGCAGAGTTGGAAGAAATTAAGATTATGAAGCAATCAGGGATGGGGACTGGAGAGATATGAAATTTACTTGTCGAGAAGAAAGGTGGCTAGGATAATGTTGGGTGGACGAGAAAGGATTTATACAACGCTCTAGCTCAAGATAGTAGAGCACTCGACGATGTTCATGCTTCGACAACACTTACATTTCTTCAATCAAAGGAGAACAGTGATCCAGATTTCTTCTACGAATACAAGGTAGACGAAGATTCCAGATTGATCCATCTCTTTTGGGCTGACGGTTCTTGTCGATTCAATTACGAACTATTTGGAGATTCACTAGCATTCGATTCTACATATAAAACAAATAGAAGTCAAATGCCATTGGTGGTTCTAGTGGGTACAAACAATCATGCGATGACTTGTGTTTTTGGGTTTCCAATGATCCACAATGAGACTGCGGAGACTTATTCTTGGGTTCTGCAAAAATTTCTAGAGTGTATGAATGGCAAATTACCATTAACAGTTCTCACGGATGGTTGCAGATCCATGAATAAAGCAATTGAGGATTTAATGCCCAGCGTAGTTCATCGAACGTGCTCATGGCATATCCTTAACAATGCTGCCAAAAATGTACACCGAGAGGGTTTTCACAATAAACTGAGTCTTCTGATTAAAAGGTACATAGCACACTTGCTACTTTACTTTGAAGTATGTTGTTGTTACAATATCACAACTTTAGTTAATGTCCATGTTTTCTAAACAGGTACTATTCAGTCGAAGAATTTAAAAACCGTTGGCAGCAGATGCTAACAGATTATAATTTAGAAAACAATGAGTGGACCACTGCATTGTACAGAACGAGGGAGCGATGGGCGGACATATTCCTACGTGGTAATTATTTTGGCGGTTCTACTGCAACAAATAGATGTGAATCTATGAACGCATTTCTGAAAAGGTTTTTGAATGAGAAGCTGCCACTTTGGAAGGCCCTTCAAAATTGTGACCACGGTTTGGCGGCCTTACGTTACGGCCAGATGGGTAAGCATGTCAATGATAAATTCTCAACACCAGTTGTGAATCAAACTAGCATGGCCGTAATAGAAGGTAAATTTGCCGCAATTTACACTAAAACGGTGTTTATAGATGTAAGGAAGGAAATCACACGTTCTGATGTATATATTGTTCCCCATCATCACATCGTAAGAGAGACAGAAGTTTGCACTGTCCAAAAGTATTTGTCGCCAAACAGTGTCAACCGTAAGGTTACATTTCTTCCGGCCGACAACATCATAAAATGTGAATGCATGTGGATGGAGACCAAGGGGATTCCTTGTAGGCATATTTTTGCAGCAATGAAGAGATTGCAAATTGGAGATATTCCAAAGAACTTGATAAAATCTCGTTGGCTCAAGGATTGCAAAGAGAGTTATCTCTCCGGACCTGGCTCAGAAAGAAGATTCATCCACCCAGACATTATTGAGAGCAGAAGGTATGGTGCTATTAATGAACAAGCTAATCTGTTTACATACCATTGTAAAAAATCAAGCAAAGTTCAAGAGAGGGGAACGGAGTTGATGTCGTCTGTTCTGATGGAGTTGAAAGAAATGGTGACCGATATTGGCGAAGAAGAACAAATGGTAGCTGATGCAGTTCAAGGAGTGCATGAAGCTTTAAAGAGCCAAATCCGGTAGCAACAAAAGGAAGGCCTTCTCAAGGGAAATCAAGCCAGTCTACAGAAAGTCAATCTATCCCGAAGGCTAGAATATGTAGATATTGTAAAAAAATGGGTCACGATTATCGTAATTGTAAAGTACGAAAGCGAAATAGTGACAATGAGCAAATGGAATAAAATGAACGTCGTTGACTTAAGATAATGTCTTTCTTATGTGGCAAGATGTCATTCACACGAGACAATTAGATAAAAAAATATGTTCTCCAATGCAAAAGTTTGAGAAGACAATTAGATAAAAGTGGAGAACATTAAATTCCAATTTCAAAACGTAGTACATCAAAAATGGAGAAAATATGTTCTCCGTGCAGTTCAAAAAGGAGAATAACATTCTCCGTTTCAAATGACACGGTGAATTTCATTCTCCGTTTCAAATTAAAACGGAGAATGAACATTCTAATGTGTTTTTAACACTGGGAATCTTATTCTCCGTTCCAAATTAAACGGCAAATAGTATCCTCAATCGTTTTAATACTGGGAACGGCATTCTCCGTAAAGTTCAAAACGGAGAATATAATTCTCCGTTACAAATGAAACGGAGAATATCATTCTCCGTTTTAAATTAAAACGGAGAATGGACATTCTAATTTGTTTTTAACACTGTGAATGCTATTCTCCGTTTAATTCAAAACGGAGAATGTTATTCTCCGTTTAATAAAACACGGAGAATGCTATTGTGGTGTCGTGGTTACACTGCTAGACTTGTATTCAAGAGGTCATTGGTTCAAATCTTGACTGTAACAAAATTTTGTTTTATTTATACTTTTTTTGTAAGTTAATTATGGGGCCCATTTAAAAGGGAAAAAACTTTGATACAGGCACCTATGTATGACATGTGGGACATCTCAAAAATTAATGTGTATATATATATGATTACACGTTTTACAAAGCAAGAGGGGACCACATGTCATACATCGGGGTATCAAAACTTTGAAAAGAGTTTTGTTAGAAAAGAGTTTTGTGGGCCCTATTAAAATTTATGTATATATATATATGTGTGTACACATTTTATAAAGCAGGAAGGGACCACATGTCATACATAGGGGGTATCAAAACTTTGATACAGTAGGGGGTATCAAAGTTGGCAGAATTCGAAGGGGCAGATTCATTGGTATTAATGGCATATAGATGGCCGTAGTTGGAAGAGTTTGTTCTAGTCTTACTTAGCTTTAATTGAGAAGGGGCAGATGCATTGGTATTGATGGAAATTAATTGAATTGAATTCGAAGAGGCTGCCTTTTTGGCGCATGAGTCCGAGTTGTTCCATGCCTATAAATGCCAGTAGTGTAGAGAGAGTTTGTTCTCATCTCACTTAGCTTTTCTTGTGGCGATGGACTCTACCGATCCCCCGCCTTGGCAAGACTCTTTCCTCTTGGTTGTCGATCTCCTCGTTCGAAGAAGCTTTGGTGGTGAAGTCCTTCAGAAGACTGACATGTGCCTGGGTTTGGATTTATTGCCAACCCACGCTCTGTCGAAGCGCCCGCACGTTGATTGGCTCGGACTATGCACGGTGTTCCTTTGCCGCCAGGAGTTCATTTCTTCAACGTGTTCCATTGGTCCGACGATGCATGGTGGTGAAGTCCTTCAGAAGACTGAGATGTGCATGAGTTTGGAGTTTATTATCGTTCCACGCTCTGTCGAAGCGCCAGCCAGGAGTCTATCTATTCGACGTCTTCCTTGTTGAAGAAGGGTGGCTTTGTACGGTGCTCTGCCTCAAGGAATTCCTTGAGGCAGTGGGTTCCTTTGCCTCAGTGAGTTCCTTTGCTCGGAGGATGCACGATGAAGTGACTTGCCTCAAGGAGTCATCCAACGGTTCCTATGCTCTGACGATGCACGATGAATACCACGCGGACACGAACTAAAAGACGACAGAGAACAAAATTCATCACAGTTGAAGCTTTCAATTGAATTCCTTGAGGCAAATCACTTCATCGTGCATCGTCAGAGCAATGAAACTTCCTGAACAAAGGAACTCCTTGCATAGTCAGAGCAATGGAACTCCCTGAACAAAGGAACTCCGTGCATAGTCAGAGCGAATCAAAGTGCGAGCGCTCCGACAGAGTGTGGGTGAGCGCTCGCACTTTGATTCGCTCTCACTATGCACGGAGTTCCTTTGTTCATGGAGTACCATTGCTCTGACTATGCACGGAGTTCCTTTGTTCAAGGAGTTCCATTGCTCTGACGATGCACGATGAAGTGATTTGCCTCAAGGAATCCAATTGAAAGCTTCAACTGTGAGGAGTTTTGTTCTCTGTCGTCTTTTAATTCTTGTCCGTATGGTAGATTGTATTCATCGTGCATCTTCAGAGCATAGGAACCGTAGGATGACTCCTTGAGGCAAGTCACTTATCGTGCATCCTCCGAGCAAAGGAACTCACTGAGGCAAAGGAACCCACTGCCTCAAGGAATTCCTTTGCCTCAAGGACTTCCATTGCTCTGCGATGCCCGGACGCAGCTCACATTCAACTTTTTTCTTGATAGTAGGATTTTATGTAGTATTTCAGACTTTCATAATGTACATGTGACTCAAAAAGTCAAACTTTTCGTGGTTATCACAATGTAAATCTTACTCAAAAAGGATTTATTATAAAAGACAGCAGAGCAGACATTATAAAAGACATAAGTTCTCTTGAAATTTAATTCTTAGCCCATACCAACATCATCATTGTAGTCTTCTTAGTCCATATCAACCTCGTTATATTCTCATCAAGCTCATCTTCATTCTTTTTTTCAAACTAAACGGAGAATAACATTTTAATGTGTTGTTCAAGACAGAAGGAGAATGTTATTATCCGTTCCGAAATAAACGGAGAATTCCATTCTCCGTTACTACTAAAACGGAGAATATAATCCGAAGGGGCAGATTCATTAGGAATAAATGGCATATAAATGGAAGAATTCATTGGTATTAATGCCATGTAAATGACAGTTTCATTGGTATTAATGACAATAAAAGTGACTGCAGCTTGGCGCATGAGTTCGAGTTGTTAAATTTTGCCAATAAATGGCAGAATTTGGGAGATCTTATTATAAAAATGACTGCCCTTTTGGCGCATGAGTTCGAGTTGTTTCATATGTAAATAAAAGTCAAAACTTTTCGTGGTTTTGACAATGTAAATGTAATTCAAAAATGATTATATTATAAAAGCAGAGCTTATAAAAGACAGAAGTTCCTTGCCCAATTACATCATAATTATATTATTGTTTTACAATGTCATTGCTAGGTTCGTTTTACATATTTGCTTGAAAGCAACTCCTTAGCCCATGACAACCTCATCTTTGTAATCTTTTGGTGAGTTTCCTTGTCATTTCCTTCCGGTATTTCGAAGGGAGGAGTCGTCAACATATTCATATAATAAGCCGTGTACAAGAGGCAGTTGGGTGCCAGTTGTTGTGGGCAAGTTAGAGAACAATTCAGCACTTTGCTCTCATACTCCTTCTTCGCCGGGCATCTCCCCCTCATCATATCAACTTTTCTCCTGACGATAGGCTCTAAGGTTTTCTTCATTAATTCTGCATCCACCTTGCACGTATCGTACGTGGTTAGCCTCAAGGAGTTGTAGTGTGTCCAGTCATAGGAGATAAAGTTGAATGTGAGCAGAGTATAGTGTTTGATGTATGCATTAAAGAGTGGGATGAATAGCAACTCTATGTCGTCCTCCAAACCCATGACGAAGTCTACAAAATCTGTTTGGATGTCTTCAAAGGCGCCGGGTTTTGCGTTTTCTTCATTGGCACGTTGAGCGATGGTCTGTTTCCCAAAAACAATACACAATATCATGAGTAATTTTATTCTTTCACTCATCATCGGTTTACACATGAATATGGATTTTTCTGTTTGAATTCTTACCAATATGTGGGCCGTCATGAATGCAGACCACTTATGTGATTG
This sequence comes from Iris pallida, assembly GCA_029216955.1. Classification (NCBI taxonomy): domain Eukaryota; kingdom Viridiplantae; phylum Streptophyta; class Magnoliopsida; order Asparagales; family Iridaceae; genus Iris; species Iris pallida. The sequence continues at coordinate 18,302,175 of JANAVB010035820.1, read as the reverse complement.
GGACGGCGGCTTTTTTTTCTGGATCAACGGCACCTCCTTCGAACTAGATAGGGCACACCTTCTACTGCCTTGAATTTCTCTCAGCTTCCTTATTATTATGTCCAGTATGCCAGCCTCCATGTCGTCATAGTTGAGTATGTCTTGCATGTCTACTGCCGACAGCTGGACTGAAACTCCATTTTCACCCTCTTCCGGATAAAATTCGTATACCATATCACTGCACATAAATTTAGTTTAGATTAAATTAATAAAGATAGATTCTCATTACATAATTGTGAAAAAAGTCTATAAAAAATGAACGAAAAAAAGGGTTCAGAATACATACTTTGGAGAATTCTTTCTGGGAATTACGATGTCGATGTATTGTTTCTTCAGCTCTTCATCCGCATATTTCCAAAGTAAGAATTCATCGCATTCCCTTAGTATGACGTGGTTCTTCTTTAATTCAGCCATTTTGGCGTCTTCACGGGATTTCGGAGCGGCATTAACCTTCCGCTTTTTATTAGCCTCTCCAACTGTATTGCTTTTTATTAACCTCTTTCCCCCCGATCCTCCTCCTCTTCTTCTGACTTCTCTTGGAGCAGCAGGTTCAGCAGCTGCTTGAAACTCCTCATTCTGAAGTACTTCAACCATGGCTTCGAGATCTTTAATTTTCCAATCCTTTTTATTGGCTTCAATATTAAACGATTCAACTTTATTTTGAAGCTCCCTTTTCTCCTCAACGAGCCTTTCATTTGTTTCTCTGAGTTGTTTGGTTGTTCGCTCTGAAATAAAACAAACAACAATGAAATGTATGATGTGAACCTAACACGGAGAATGACATTCTCCGTGTAATATAATACGGAGAATAGAATTCTTCGTTTGGAATTACACGGAGAATAACCTTTCCAGTATCGAAATGATAGGAATAGCAATTATCTGTTCCAAATAACACGGAGAATGACTATTCTCCGTGTTATAGTACACGGAGAATAGTCATTCTCCTGGAAGATTACAAATCAGAAATTTGAAATAGAAAAGATTTTACCTTGTGCATGTAGATCTGATTTAAGAACAAAATTCTGCTTTCTCAAATCCTCCAGTTCATGCACAGAGCCCTCCATCACAACGTTGACTGCACGTTGTTGTGATTCTTGTGCCTCGAGCTCTTTCAGCTTTTCTTTGAGTTTCTCGTTCTCAAGGTTGGCTGCACGTAACTGCGCTCCTTGTGCCTCCATCTCTTTTAACTTTTCTTTGAGTTCTTCATTATGTGCAAGAATATCAGAATGATGCTTTCTCAAATCCTCCAGTTCATGCACAGAGCCCTCCATCACAACGTTGACTACACGTTGTTGCTCTTCTTCTGCCTGGAGCTCTTTCAGCTTTTCTTTGAGTATGGCATTCTCAAAGTTGGCTGCACGTAACTGCGCTCCTTGTGCCTCCATCTCTTTCAACTTTTCTTTCAGTTCTTCATTCTGCGCAAGAATATCAGAATAATGTCTTCTCAAATCCTCCAATTCCTTTGCTGAGTCGTCCATCACAGCGCCCATTTCATGATGCGGTGGTATCCGTTGTTCATCAAAATTATTCCCACCTGCTTCTTGGTGTTCTTCCTCTCCCTCTTTTTCAACTTCTTCTACAGATGGCTCATCTTCTTTGTGCCCTTCTTCTTCTCCAACAGGTATAACCAGATCTTCCAATATCATCTTCGATCTCATTTTGTTGTGATATTCGGCCTTGAGGAAGTTTGAGATATCGTACCCATTCCATGTGAAAAATCTTGGATAATCAGGAATTGGGGCGAACTTCCTTTCCACAAATTTACTATGTTCTGCAAACCAATAGAGGAAGTATATTGTGCAACCTTCCAATTTGTGAAAGCCATTGAGTAATCCCCCTGTTCAGTTTTGCTTCTACTCCTCTTTATGCTATCCATTACATATGCCAGGATTAACCTTGGCCAGCATATACTGTTGATGACGTCCACACTGTCTACCAAGGCCAAGAATCTGTACGGTAAATTTGAACCACCAGACTTTGTGAAGAATACTGTTTGGCACAAGTGGAAGATTATTAGCTTGGCCAAATCATCTGGATTAACAGCGTTATCTCCGCCACGAAGCCGTCGTAACAATTCAAAGAACTTGTCTCTCACTTTCTTATTCGTGACTTCTGAGTGTTTGCCCTTAGTATTAGCCAGCAATCTTGTGAAATGATCTCTGCACAGGCTCAATGATGCTGGTGGTGTGGGCTGCTGTTGTTTTTTCTTTATCAATCTTCTGTAAGAAACATCATCAACGCTTTCTTCATTCAGCGTAGACCGAATATGACTGCCATATCCTTGACGCTTGGCGCGATTTTAACAGTGGTGCTCAATTCAAAGCACCCGACGCCATCTTCTTCTTCTGTGTAACTTGCAATTAAATTCTCAAGCCCTTCCGTTACCTTGGCCATTTCGGAGACGTGGACTCTGTTTTGGTAGAAAATCTCGACAAAATTCCAGAAACCGGTATTCTTCAAGGAACCAATAACTGGCTCAGGTAAACGGCTAGCATCTCGATTGACCTCCTCCATAAGATTTAGCATTGGCTTGAAGGTAGAACGGAAAAGTCTTGAATCCTTATTCCTGACAGATTTTCTTTCTGCAAAACAAAAAAAAAACCAAAAATTAGGTCGGAGAATGGCCATTCTTATGGGTTTTAACACTGGGAACGGCATTCTCCGTTTCAAGTTAGACGGAGAATGACATTATCCGTTCCAAATTAAACGGCGAATAGAATTTAACATTCAAATGCATTTTATGACGGAGAATGTCATTTTCCTTGAAATATATACAGAATTTGCGAACATAAAATCAAAGTTATACCTTCTATTTGCACTTCTTTTGTTTAGCAACTTTTTCCTTTTTCTTTTTTGTAACTTTCTTAGAATAGGGTTTCCGTCGTTCTCCGTCTGTCGCTTTTGGATTTTCTGTAACTGGTGCATCTTCTCTATTTGGTAATGCTGCCGGTGATGATTCTGCCGCTGATGCCGACATGGTGTGAATATTACGAATGGGGAGGAATGTTTGAAGATTTTGGAGGAGAATGACCTAGGTTTGAGTACAGAGTGGAGTATGGAAGAAGAGGAAGCTCCGAAACGGTTTTCTTTTTCCCTTTTCTTTTTTTAATAAAAGGGTTCGGGGGTGTTTTGAATTAATTAGAAGGGCAAAAATGTCATTCGATGGAAGGGCAAAAGACTCTTTTCTGCTTAATTATATTAATCTGAAGGACAGAAATGATTCTGCTTAATCAAAAAGAATTGAAGCCGTTTGGCAAAAATGTCATTACAACTCAACAAAACAAATGAACATAATACATTAGGGCTTTCTATACATTAAATATAAAAGAAGAAGAAAAAAAATCATCGTCTTCCATATTCAACCAGATTGGACTTCTTTTTTAGCTCATCATTGTGCTCTGAAGTTGTAATCCATTCAGCAACTATGCGTCTTTCCTTTTCCGCATCAAACTGCATATAACAAACATAACATCAAAAATATTGCTCTAAAAAGTTGAAGTTTTTGACGACATATTTTCATACTTACATCGATAGAACGGTAGTCCAGGCTACATCGGTCTTTCATGAATGCAATTAAAAAAATTCCACAATCAACTAAATTGCCTTGGCGGGGAACATAAGAAGGACGTTTTATTGCAAAAGTAGAAAAGCTGAACCTAGCATCTCTCAGCTTCAAAATCTCTTCTTGGAGAAAGATATCCAAATTTGAAAGCTACAATTACCAGAAAACAATATGTATTAGTATAATGCGTATCTTGTACCCAATTCATAAAAATTGATAAATATGAGCTTACAATTTCTTTTATAACTGTTCTGCTTTGAATCGGATCATCTTTAGATGCAAGTGAGTCCCAAATTTCAACAGTCCTGTTTTTAAACACAACTCTTGCAAGAGTATAGTGTTCGCCCAAATGAATGGGCCGGTATGTATATCTGAATCAGGATAATTAGGTAAAACAAATTAGTAAATTTTCAGAAAATTAGGATTAATAATTAAACATAAATACATTAATACCTCTTTACAAGTGCTTAAAGATCCCATGTAATCCTGAAAGTATTTAAACTTCTTCCATAATTCATGAGGCCTTTTGACGGATGGAGGTAACGAGGCTTTCTACATACACATCAATTAATACATTACGAAGGACAAACAAACGAGAAAATTGTTAATGCATATGCATTGAAGAATAAAATGCTCACTCACCAACATCCTTATTGGTAAAAACCATACTTTAGCTTTATTGGAGGTTCTTTTCCGTTCCTCCGCGGTGAGAAGAGCAGAGACAATACTTACAATCTGAATAAAACATTAAAAATGTCAGCGATGGAATCGAAGTAAACATAGATGGCATCTAAGAAAAATATACTATCTATACATACCCCATTGGTAATTCTCGTTAAAGGAGCTAAGGTCTTCATCTCCCACCGAGACACATAGGTTTTGTTGCAAGATGATATTATTTCTCTAAGAAAAGAAACGAATAAATTAGGAGAAAAAAACTGTTGGAATTAAACCAAAACTCATATTACTTACTCGTCAGGTCTATCATCTGCAAAAATATAGTCGTAATATCTCGAAGAAACACTAGTACAATTGCTAGGCTTCGAGGTTGAACCCCTTATTAAATTTTTGGATGGTGTGACCGGATTTATATTTCTACGCATTCTTTTAGAAGGACTGCTAAAGTCAGTTTCTTCTTCTTCTATAGCGTCCAATGCGAGATATCGGTCCAATGCTTTACTACGAGACTGTAGCTCCACGTCCTCCTCTTCGGAAGAAGACTCAACGGAAACCACCTTCACATTATTAAATGCTCTAGATGAAGATGCCTCCTTCAAAGCTGGAGATTCTTCAATCTTATCCAAACGCCGAGATAACTTCATTTGTTCAATTTTTATCTTTGCAACATCAGCTGAAATCGTCGCCAGATGTTCTTCAATCTTGCGCAACAAACGCGGAATGAAGGTTTCATTTGGATTTGGCATCCAATCTTCTACGTCTTCTACATTTCCCCCCACACGAGTAGACATCTTGAGAACAAGAAAACTATTGTATTTCAGAAAACTATTCTATGTATTTCAGAATGAATAATAGTACTATGAAACAAGAAAACTATTGTATATATAGCAAGAGAGAAGTACAAAAAGTGAGGAAGATGGAAAGACAAATAAATTTCGAGACTAGCAAACAATCTACTAGCCGTTTGATTAAGGAGGGCTCGAGGAAGATTCTACTAGCCGTTTGATTGAGGAGGGCTCGAGGAAGATTCTACTATCCGTTTGAAAATTACAAAAGGTTATCGTGATCAACTCCAATTAAGGAACTCTATAAGAGGTTTAACTCCGCTTGATTAAGGAACTCGACGAAGTCCACCGCGAACCGGAACTTCTTCTTCTTTTCTTCTTCATCTCCGTTTCTCCTTCCACCACCACCATGCCCTGTAGATTTATAACAAAAATATTAAATTGTTAGATAAACAAAAAAACTAAATACGGAAAGATTACTAAATCAAAATCAAACAGAACACATATTCATAGAAAACATGAGATTAAAGATGAAAGTGTCACAGAAGCAACACCACAATTTTACAACAACTAAGCAGACTCTGCTAAGCAATAACTAAAATTAGGGATTGTGTCCTCCTTGGATTTAATTTACACAAAGAAGAGATTTGAGAGAACGAGCTTTTGTCGGCTTCCTTAATGTACCATTCTCCGTCCTAAATGTACCATTCTCCGTCCATTCGTCGTATTAAAAGCAAAGAGAATGGCCATTCTCCGTGTTAAAAGCAAAGAGAATGGCCATTCTCCGTCCATTCGCCGTATTCACCGTCCATTCGTCGTATTAAAAGCAAAGAGAATGGCCATTCGCCGTATTCTCCGTCCATTCTCCGTCCTAAATGTACCATTCTCCGTCCATTCGCCGTATTAAAAGCAAAGAGAATGGCCATTCTCCGTCCATTGGCCGTATTCACCGTCCATTCGCCATATTAAAAGTAAAGAGAATGGCCATTCTCCGTCCATTCGCCGTATTCACCGTCCATTCGCCATATTAAAAGCAAAGAGAATGGCCATTCGCCGTATTCTCCGTCCTAAATGTACCATTCTCCGTCCTAAATGTACCATTCTCCGTGTTAAAAGCAAAGAGAATGGCCATTTTTTGTCTAAAAAAATATTCTCCTCGAAAATATTATCTTTAGAAAAGTTAAAAAATAATCCGCCAGACCTCAGAAGCAGGTTTCCTCAGTTCACCACCACCACCATGACATGTAGCTTTATTAACAAAATATTAAATTGTTAAATGAAAAATAAAATTTCAGACAATGGCATGGGCAGTAAAATTAGAGCGGCGCTGCTGGTACTTCTCCTTGTTCGAGGAGGCCTCGACGACGTCCGACGCGAAGCGGACCGATTCTTCTCGGCGCAGCTGGTACTCCTCGTTGTTCTAGGGGTGCTCGACGACGTTCGACGCGATCCGAACCGTTTCTTATTTCCTTCTTCATCTCCGTTTCTCTTTCCACCACCACCAGCACCACCACGACTACCATGGCCTGTAACCCAAAAAAAAAAAGGTTCAGATTAAATTGGATGGACTTTTGAGAGAGTAAATATGAGTTAATTTAGGGTGTTCATTGAAAAAATTAAAGTGAAGAATGACCTGCTAAAGCAAGTTACCAACAGGTCAAAAGTCTAAATCAGCATTAAATGATGTCTCCTGTATTATTTTATCTGAATTTAACCTGAACCGTTGGATTAACATCCAACGGTCCAGATTTCGGATGTATCGATACATCCATTTCCAGCGGATGTATTGTAGAATTTTCCTATATATATATATATATATATATATATATATATATATATATATATATAAGTCGGACAAACTTAGTACATGAAACATTCAAAATAACTGGACAACAATAATCCCACAATAATCCATCACAAATCTCCACAATCATCAACATAAAACAAATAATACGTCAAACAAACGTAACAATAAACAATATTCGCTCACAATAAAGAAAGAAGGGTCTTATATCATAAAGGTTCAAGTTTGTCAACTAGTCTTTTCTTAGCCAAATTAAAAATACTCAACATATACATCCTTCTAAAATAAAATGCTAAAAAATTATCAACAGGGAGGATCTCGTCCAAGCTTACGGTAGACCCATAATCTTCGAAACTCCACATCTATAATCTTAAGAAAGAACTTTCCTGCTTTTTCGTGTTTCTCAAACACTTCCATCAAATCTATTATGTCTCCTTGGTTGATGTTCTCTCTTTTAGCTTTTCCAATAGTGCTTGTCCATTAACGTAATTTTGTGATGCTTGTTTGTCGAAAACAACGGCAGCATCTTCCATCAGTATTGTACGCTTTCGTCGTCGTGGACTCCCTTGCACCGACCTATGAGAATTCGTTGAATGACTTGATTTTGTTTCCTTCACATCATTTTTGCCTTCTATGTCATCCAAGGGTTCGCTCATCGGAGGAAAATCATTCTCCAAGACTGCTCGATCACCTGTCGCGACGTCGTTACCAAAGACCGTAAGCAAATCATAGTACCTAGGACATAGTTTTCTCTTCATCTTTGCTCCATCAAGTTTCTCCTGAAAGTTGACATTCGAGAAGCAAAGTTAATCAATGACTAATAATCAAATCATAACAACAAAGCTTGGGAAAAATGTTTGAGAAAAATGCTGGTTTCATATATCCAATCACCAGGTGGTATGTTTCAAAAATCATCCATTCTATAGTCCCGGTGCTGGTTTCATATATCCAAACACCAGTAGGACTGCAACCTGGACTGGAATTTTGATTGCAAACTGTGTCCATGACCTAGAATGCAACTGTAGCAACTGCATAGTAAGAACTGCAGTAACATGCATGAGATGACCCAAAACAAAAATAGACTGAATATTGAAATTCATGAAATTCCTTGTGTTTAAAGGACAGGGTGTGCTCAATATTTTTTTATATATAGAGTAAACAAAAAGACTGAATAGGCTAGCTAGACAGCAAGTTAGTAGCTCATGATTTTCCGAGCAAAGGCAACAACATAATGTTAGCAGATTTTATTTTCCAAACCCAAAGGCAATAGCAGCATGAAAAATTTATCATAATTCTACAACTAAATGATCCTTCTATACTTCTATACTCTCTTTGTTGCAGTTTCACCAATGTAATGATGAATTAGCTTGTCTAAATTGCTGGATACTTTCTTTTTCCAGCTGAGACCTAGTCTTCAGAAAAACAAACAAACAACAAAACATAACTGTATGATCAGGAGAAAAAAAGACAATAGCCTAATGGGGAATGGGAGGATCCAAGCTGAGAACCCCATGTCCTGTGATGGCTCCAATTGGCACAAATTGCTGCAAATTACACATGGCAATCCAGTAACTTTAGGTCATTAACGAGCACTTGCCCAGTAAGGGTTCAGCACTGTATATGTGCAATGACAGTTATAGGACATGAATTACGCTATGGAGATGGCCTTGGTTGTGGGTTTGTCCTAGGCGCCCGCAGTTGTCTCCCCTGGGCGAACCTAGGCGGCCCTCGCCTTCCACTGCAGCAAACTATGCAGGTCGAGGCGACATGTTCAAACCGGGCGCGCCTAGGCGTCGCCTGTAACAACATAGATATATTCTTTAACCAAGATATTCTATGTTTCGAAAAATTCATTCAATCAGTCTGGCAACTAGAATTTCTGGAAAATCAAGCACAGAGATTTTATGAGATGCATGACCCAACTTGTGATCAAATATGCAGGGAAATAGTAATTAAGATAGAAGTAGGTTTTCTGAATGGAAATAATATGCATCATTATTCATTAGGTACCCAAAGAACAGAAATACTCTTTTACCAGTTTTCAGAACACAACAAAGGGTTCAGCAGTAAAGAGGGTATTCATCAAGAACAGTTTTACAGCCATACTGGTGATAATTTTAATCAGACGAACCATGTATTAATCAGACGAACCATGTATTAACGTGACAAGAATGGTGCTTTGATATGATCTCTTATGATTGTGTAGCTAAACTCATGACAAGAAATCCACAAAACAAACTAGTATAATAGACTAACTACACAAACTACATAGGCAACCAACACACATGAGATAACTATAGAGTTGAGATAATTGGATGCTTCATTATAGAAAAGAAGTACATATATAAAGGAGAGGTTTAGCCGCCTTCTTATTCTCTACCCGATGTGGGACTAAACCCAATAGACTTCTCAACAATAACAATAAATTTTCCCAGAAAAAGAAGAAATGCATGGTAAAGGTGGCTCCTCATCAGTCACACCTGACGTGGTGAGAATGTTAACAGTACTATTTCTTTACTGCAACTGAGATCAGTGTCAGCTAGAAACAATGGGTATGCTTTTCCTAGAGTGTTTCAGTGAACAAGTCCTTGCAGTAGACATTGGTACTGATATAGGGTGGGATTTCAGTTTTAGTAGGATGCAAACATTGAGACTGATGAAGGAGAACATATAGGGCCAGAATGTTAGCTTCTCATATTCAGATCTTGCAACATAATTATCAGTTTTCATCAACACATAATCCATCTGATAGTTAAAGTTTTGTTGTCACAAACAAGCAACATCTAACTGGAATTGCAATATTACATGAAGATACTATAAAGTAGGTGATAAAACATGTCTCAAACAAGTACTATAAAGTTCATTCAACTGGCACATAAGTATTGGGATTATAATCAGCCCACATAGCATTAGCTATCGTCGCTTTCTTGTTGGTCCACGCAGCTTCAGGTGTGATAGTGATGTGGACATTGTCAGGGGCACCTTCGGGTACATCGACAGGTGGAGCGTTAACTTCATCTTCACCTTCACTTTCGGAATTATCCCCAAGGACGGCACCGACACATCAAGTCCCTACGTTGTCATCGACTACGACGGCCAGCGAAGGCGGACCCGAACTGTCCGTCGCGAGCTCGACATATCGAGCTCAACACAGCGAGCTCGACACAGCGACACAAATCTCCAAATCGAGAGGGGAGAGATGATCGGATCGAGCTCAGATCTAGAGAGGAGAGATCGAGAGATGAGATTGACGGATGGGAGAGAAGAGTACCTAGGTTCGAGAGGAGAGAAGAAATCGCAAGCAGCAACCGCTTCCCAATACAGATCGCGCGAGAGAGAGAGGAGAAAAAAAATTCCATGGAATTTATTTCCCATGGGCTGGGCATGTTTTCTTTTCCACAAATTTTGAAGAAAATATGGAAAATGAAAAATAATTCCATGGAAAAATAAACAATCAAACACTACATATTGGTGGAAAATTTGTGATGGAAATATTTTCCATGGAAACAAAGTCCAATCAAACACAGCCTTATATGAAAAAAGATGCAACAAAAACAAACACACATTCACACACACACGAGAAGAAGTTGAAACATCATCTCCAAAAGAAGATGAAACTATAGGAAGAGCTAAAGTGCTATGATATTAACTTATTCATATTTTTGGTAGTCAATCTGGGAGATGAAGCATCCCTCTCCTTTTTATAGATATAGGATAATTGCATAATAACAAAATCCATCTGGCTTCAGAAATTTCACTTGGCCTCATCTAAGTTGAAGTTACTAATTCAAAATTTTTAAAACTAACCATCTCTCCCATGTTTGGATAAAATTAAGAACTTCTATCATCTTTACAAACAGTTAAGAACTTCCAAGAAACTTGAAAGATATTTACATATATGCGTAACTCAATACAATCCCAAACATGGAGAAAGTGATTTTTTTTAAAACGGTATTCTGTAACAAGATAAATCATAAAACTACGTAGAGAAAGAAAAAATAGAATCCCAAAAGTCACAGAGATATCAGAAGCAAATATATCCATCCACATTGACCGCCAAGAATTTAAGATGCAACCAAGGCGAGATGACAAAAGGTCGAATAGCAGATGATATTTCATAATAGAAAACAGTAAAAAGACAATTTACAGTATAATGCGTAACTCAATACAATCCCAAACATGGAGAAAGTGATTTTTTTTAAAACGGTATTCTGTAACAAGATAAATCATAAAACTACGTAGAGAAAGAAAAAATAGAATCCCAAAAGTCACAGAGATATCAGAAGCAAATATATCCATCCACATTGACCGCCAAGAATTTAAGATGCAACCAAGGCGAGATGACAAAAGGTCGAATAGCAGATGATATTTCATAATAGAAAAGAGTAAAAAGACAATTTACAGTATAATTATGGCAAGGGAGAGCAGCAACATATGAAAAAAAAAAAATCATAAAACTAAAATGAAGTTTTTTCCAAACCAAACAAGTTTTTCTTCACTATTCTGAATGTTAATGTATCTACAAAAGGTGAAGGTTTTCAAGTCAGTACCTGAATTTGAAGAAGTTTGATTCACAACACCAGAATTTGGAATTGCGGGATTGATCGGAGTAGTATTCTGAGCCATTGTCCCCATATATCGCATTTTGAGTTTGATTTTCCGCACGTAATCATGCTGAGATATTTAAATTTGGATTGGAAAAAAAAAAAATCACTTTCGGTAGAATGTCAAATTTCAAGTAATGACATCAAACAATCAGGACTAGATCTTCCTGGTGAATTAAACCCATAGAGAGAGACAAAATATACTTTGTTGAATAACCCAATAGTTTAAGTGTGGGCCAAATTAACCTTTCAAAGTTGTTTACCATAAAGGGCATCCCATTGCCTCGAGGCTCCCACTTATGCGGCGTCTGGGGAGGGTCAAGATGTACAAACACATATATGGAGAGGCTGTTTTCGCATCTTGAAAATGCATGCTGCAGAGTGCAACCAACAAGCCAAATTGCTTACCATCATTAATCAAAAATTAGGTTTGGCATATGATATGTGGAACTTAGTTTGAGAGTTAAAAAAAGACTAAAAGCATATTTTTCACCAGGTAAAATCATGAGTATGGCCTCCTTCATAATGACATGAAGATAACAGTACTATACCCCATGACACTGAATCTCTCTTTCTAACATTATAATAAAAAGTTTGCACAGTCGCCAGGATTACATTTGCCTACTCCAGATGCCAAAGCCAAATATAAGTAGACATGCAAAGTACAAATATCAAGGGGTTAAAGTAGGATGGGGTTTGACCCAACCTGCCCCTGACCCAACCAAAAATGACTCCGGATGTGTTTGGGTTGAAAAATCTCAAGTTGAATTGAAGATAGGTCCCGAAACCTAAATGTACACCTGCCCGACTCACTGTGATCCTACCCAACAAAAAATGTAAAAACAAGTAAATAGACTATAATCATGTTAACACAAGGAAATACTCAAATCTGCCTGCAAGTAGATTTTGAAGAGGCCTCTCCCTAATAGTCACTCATTATCTTTTCTAGAACATCCTCTGTAAAATTTTGCCTTATCCTTCATCTTTGTGTTTCCATTTCTTTCGACTCATGTTATGATACTTCAATCAGAATGAATATCCTTAGGCAATTATGGCTCTTTTGCAAAAACTATAGAGCTCAAGGATATGAATAAAATTCTTTCAAAATCTTAAGAATGTGGTTTTAACAACATGTGAGGATTTAACATGAGTCGCATAACAACTATGTTGTTACATGCGACGCCTAGGCGCGCCTAGGCGGCCTAGGCGTCCAGGTTGAGGGGAGAGCGCCTCGACCAGGAGAAATTATTTCCGTGTCTGGCGATGGGCGCCTAGGCAGGCGCCTAGGGTCGACCAGGGGAAGTGAAAGGCGGAGAAGGCGTCTTAATATCTTACATTGTTATAAGTACATACAAATCTATCAATTGTTCATGTTAATGTTAAATGTGTATATTAGTTATCAACTATTTTTAACAAATCAGTTGTTCTTTTATACTGCTATATTGTTGCTTCTTAATAACTTATACGGTTATAAGTACATAACTTATACATAAGTACATAACTACACTGTCTGCTATATTGCATATTTTTTCCTGCACATAATCATCTGTGACCTGGACGGGCGCCTAGGTGCGCCTAGGCGAGGCGGGTAGGTTGTCGCCTCGCATCGCCTAGCGCCCAGTACAACATAGCATAACAAATCAATTTATCTCATATTTCATTAATTTAAACATGTTGATCTTAGCATAATAGAATTATTTTTATGACCTGGATCAAACTAATTATAAGGAATAATTTTTCATTGTTAGAAAGCACATAGAGATACATCACTTAGGAGTAGTCCGTCATTAGCCAAATGAACTTTTTGAGGCAAGGGTACAACACCTAAAAGAAAATGGATTAATTAAAACACATAAAATAGATAACTATGTTTCCTTAGAACCATATGTAAGATAGCAGATATGTTGTCCGAAAAACCTGTGTACCAAACGTTTCCTCCCTCCTATAAAAATATGGGTCCCAAAAGTCATTTAAAAAAAATTAATACTCACAATCGGTGGAATCTATATTTTTATGCAATAGGGGACATATTTGATAAACAGATTTTGGAGACAACATATCTGATTCCGAGATGTAAGATCTTCTCCAATGATTATCCATATAGATAGAAAAATAGCCCACTTGAAGATTTATACAATGAGTCTTTTCCTCATGTCAAATCACCTTTACCTAGACCATCATTTGACACAATAAAGCACCCATTTAAGGATCTCTGCTTTCCCATTTCATCTTCATCCAAATAAAACGGAATTATCTATGCCAAAGGATAGTAAACCCTATATGGGTATCTTATCATATCTCATGACCATTATATTCAAATAATCCAAGACTAGGATTAAAATAGGAGTAGTGACTTATTAATTCCATGAGTGTCTAAATCCTCTCTTACTCATTCTCTCTCCATATTCTAATATGAAATTGAGATAATACTTTTTCCAAATCCAAGTATGGAATATATCAATACCACCAATTAATATAGAACCCCTTTCATTTGCAATATGTCTATTTACAAATATCAATCAGCATAATCATACACCTTCTGAGTATCCAAATTGAGGCCACAGACTTCTACTTTCTCTTGGTACTATGAAAAATATATATATAGTTTCACAGGCTTGCCCCCTACTCCATTGGTCTATTATCCTCAAATGAAACCATATTCATTGAAAGGACTTTGTAAGAATGCTACAAGGTCTTTGCAAGAAAGAAATAAGATTCAGAAACTATACCTGAGATAAGAGATTTAATGAAGACATCGAATCACAGAACCAAAAAAAGGAGCAATTGGTACAAAAATAGAAACATACCAAACCTAATTCTTGTTGTCTGGTGATCCTATGGATTCGAAAAAGCGAATCAACCTCAAAAGTCCTGAAAGCAGCTCTGAGTTTAAAATCTATTCCATCAAGTGTCTACCCCAGGGCCAATATTCAATTGGTTTTTGCCATTACAAAAAATTGCAACTCATAAGCTCATCTCACTTAAGCATGTCTCTATTTCACCAATTATGAAGATCTTCCTTTCCTCACATACTTTACATGTTTTGGATTTTGGAAGAAAAGCAATGGGCATAAGGATCCAAAAGCATCAAACGAATCTCTGTCCAAAGGCAGTGACCATCTAGAAGAAGGAAGAGAAGCAGCCCCAAGAAAAAGTCAATGAAAACCTGCAACTCGAAACTTCATCTCACTTCCCGGTGTCTCTACTTGCATTGACCATGAAGATCCTCCTAATCTCACTGAGTTACATCTTTTGCATTATTGAAAAGTAAAATGGGCAAGAGGATCAAAACACATCGCCCCCCCCCCCCCCCCCCTCCCCTTTTTCTTTTATTCAATCCTACATGAAAATGACATACACTCTCCCTCTGTATAGATGATTGAAGCTGAAAATACTCTATGATCAATTTCCCTTCTACATACTAAGTAGCAAATTTCCACTTGCAGTGTGTTGCATTCTATCTCGCAAATCTCCATGATTCTACAGCTTTAAACCTTGGTTGTCACAATCATGCCACATATGCCTATGGCTCGATAATCAGTTAATTTTTATAGTATGTCAGTTTTGTGAATAAATCCTCAGAGAAAACTCGATCTATTTGACGCTAGACAGTTCTTGTTATGTAGTAGATATGACTTCATAACATCAAAAAGATATCAAAGGCTAACATAGATCACCGGATTGCATAGTTATCCAACGAGCATCGTGACGCAAAGGGTGTCATGGACTGAGGCCCGAGGCATGAGGAGAAAGCACCAGCCTTATGAAACTGACACACAAAATGTTCAAACTATGTTAAAAAAAAATATAAATCATGTGGAATAAATATTATTTGTAAGAAAACGAACGCTAAATTATTGATTATTTATTTTTCTTTTTTAAACATTAATACGATTAGTTCATTTTTTATGTACTATGTGGAGTATAGGCAATAGCATACTAATATTCTAATAGAGGTACCAAGATTCCAAATTAAAAGGAAGAAAGAGGGAATACATACATTTGATTTACTTGTTCCATAATCAAAGGTGAGAATGAAAGTGTCATGACAAAGAGAAGGAAGATGGAAGGAATTTAGTTTTTTTCCTGTTTCTTTTTATCGAAGTTTCAAATCTTTTCATTTGTACTCATCTTTTTCTTATGAGAGGATATCGACTAATTTGTGTGCTACAAAGGCTGGACGAAACCCAATCTGATTCAAAAGTATCCTCTCTCCCTCTCTCTCTCTCTCTCTCTCTCTCTCTCTCTCTCTCTAAAAGGTGGACAAAGACAGATAACGGGTGATTTCTACACGAAAACAAATCCAATAGTAAGAAACAAAATATAAGTAACATATAAATAGAATATGTAGGAAGCGAGCTTTAAATGGGCTTGATCCTTGCTAACAGGCGTTGTGACGCGTATACAACAATAAAGGGAGCATCAATCTACCTATGTTGAGGCATTATGGGATAAGCCTCACGTCTACAGTGCGCTTTTCACAACTATGCCGAATTGTAAAATGATTTATACATCAAAGTTAAGTTGACATAGTTTGGACATCAAAGCTTATTTTATATAGACACCTTTACAAGCCTTACAAAATTAAGATGAACTGTTTATTTTGGAACATCAAATTATAAACAGAAAAAGGAATATTCCATAACTATATCCTAGGTAAGAGATTTAATGAGCTTCTTTCTAAATGTGATGATATATTATATCAGATTGACATTCCCGTACCTCCTTCCCCAAACACTGAACTTCCATTCCTATCCCATTTCGGTCAAGCTCTTTTAGAATCTTCACCTTAGCCGTCACAAGCACCTGGAAGAGCCAATCACACTCGAAACAGGAACCTTTTTCTTCTTTAAGTTTTCCCAATTCCCAATTATCATGATACCCATCAAGATAAAAATCTATGTAAACTAGGCTATCTTTTTTAGTCTTCTTCGTTTTGTATCTTCCTTTCTTTCTCCCCCTTCTTTGAAACCATAAGAAAGACAATTGGCAAACACCCGAGAATGGTCGTCCTCTAGCACAGCGAGCCCCGTAGACTCTCCTGCTGCATTTAGATGGGCAGCGTTCTATGATCATGTGTGGGTTAAGCAGTTGTAATTTCCCTTTTATACATTGAAAACCTTCTTGTAGAAACTATACACTTAGTTAGCACTGTGTTCCATTCCAACTTTCGAGGCTCGACAACCACTACAGCTTTTAACATTAGTTATTCCTATTATGCATAGTTTAAAGTATCGGCCGATACCGATACGACCGATACCTGATACTGACCGATACCGACATTGGGGGTCCTTTTTCCGATCAATTTGACAAAGAAAATTGAAGGAAAAAAGACAAATCAACAAGGGTTTGAAGCATAATAAGGTTGTCAAAGCATGTAAAAGAAGAAAATTGATCGATTGTATGTAAACCAATCGGTAAGGGTGACTACTATTTCATTTAATTTCAAAATTACTAAGAAATAACACTGAAAATACTTAAAATTATGCCTTAATGTATAAAATATATTTTTTTAAATGTTAATAATTTATTAATAATTATTTGTTTTTCGAAACCAAAAATTCGATACTCTGATCCGAAACCGCCGATACTACCGGTATCGCCGATACCGATACTCGTAGGAATGGTCCGATACCGATTCCGATACCGATACTGCGAACCTTGCTATTATGGCACATAAACAATTGTAATTTCCCTTCTACACATTTAAAACCTTCTTGTAGAAACTATACAATTAGTTAGCAGTGTGTGCCATTCCAATTCAAGGCTCCACAACTAGTACAGCTTTTAACCTTGGTTATTCCTTTGATGGCACATATTTGATGTAGACATTTGACCTAGTCGCTTTACCTATGGAAGCTGAGCAGCTATCATGCTAAATCTGTGAAGTGTGAACACAAGCAGTTCAAGCTCCAACATATCATATTCTCATTGTCAAGTTAAAGAGTTTGGAGAAAGATTGATCTATATACAACTTCAGCCAAAAATCAAGATATCACAGGCCCATGTTGATTACTGCATTTTGTAGAAGTGTTTACCTGTAAAAATTAACTCCTATATAAGCCTTACAAAGTTAGGGAATAAACATACTAGTTTGGTTCATTCATGTTACGAAATGGAACCATAAAGACTCGTGAAACTATATCCAAGGTTAAATATTTTAATGGAAATAAACTTTGTGCTAAATAATGGAAAGATATTAACTGACAAAAGCAAAGCAGATCACAGGAGAAGCAAATTTCTGGCATATAAAAAATAACATATCTAGCTTCTTGTCGATGATGTTATAATTGAGAAACATACGAGATAAAACAGGCTTACAGAACAATGAAATGTACATATAAAGAAAATGTACCTCTAGATGTTATATGTTTCCCAGCTCTTTTTCTTCATCAGTTATTTCTTTCTTCGTCAAATTTGCACCCATCTTTAATTGGAAATAAACCAATAAATGAAGGAAACTGTTAGGATATATGCCGGACAAGTTCTGTAATATGAAAATTTTCTTGCATATTCAATATTAGTGATAATAAACATGATATATTTTTGTTACCTCTTTGAAGAGATCTTTCTAATTAGAAATCACAGACACTTCAAAAACCAGTGCCGTCTCCATGTCGCGTCGAACACATATCAGATCCAGCACTGTCACTCCAAAATACAGTAGCATACACCAAAATAGATGGCATTGTTGTGCCACAGGTCCATATGTATCGAGTCATATCCATCTCCTTACAACATAGTTTTCCGACATAAAATTGTGTTTGCACTTGTACATTAATTGATAAAACTAACAATTAAGCAAGAGAATTGATAAAGAATAAAACATGTGAACTCAAATTTCCACCACAATTCAAAAAGAGTCACTATTTTCTTATACTATCCAAATTCTATTTGCATCACAACACAAATAAGAAAGCAGCTATATTAAACCATACTCTTGTAACTCTTCACTGGCCTGGACTGGTACTACTACTTCCCAACCCCATCTTCTGCCCCAACACAGTGAGCTGCTCCACAAACTCCACTCCATTAAGAAGCTCAGTAGTCCCATAAATCACATGCTTTGCCGGCTGCGACCGCTGCCCCATCTCCATCAAGCTCCTATACTCCACGTAATTCCCCCCACCGATCATAAAAACAATCGCCTCCTTGAACGGCCCCTTCAATTGCGCACCCGAACCGGACCTAGGTGCCCTAGGATCGAACAAGATATAAGAATCTACCTCCGGGTTCGGCTTCCCCTCCATCAGTGCCTCCACTATCCTCGTTAGTGCCAGCTGCCTCCCGCCCGACAACAGATTCTTCATTCCGGCAGTGACGGCACTGAGCGACTGTCCATAGAGCTTCTCCGCCCAGTCCAACATGTTGCTCCTGCTCGCGGAGTTCATCATCGAAGACGCCAAGGACGAATTCAACGATTTGATCTTCCTTACGTACTGGAATGCGCACAAGTCGACTTCAGACTCCCTAAGCGCCGCCTCGACTGCTTCCACCTCCGACGGCGGGGTGGTCTCCATCGACAAAAGGTAGGTTATCGCCAACCGGATCTTGTCCTCCTTCGTCCCCTTCCCTTTGAGAAGCCCCAACAGAGCACCCCTGTCCACGTTCGCTTTCGTCAACATATCATCCTCGATCGTACAGTACGAATCTATCGACCGCTCCTTGATCTTCCCCAGCAGCACCGTCGCGATGTTCGTATGCTTATCGATCACCTTCTTCCTCTCCGTCAGCTCCGGCAGGGAATTCACCGCGTTCATCAGATGCTTCGTGTTGCCGATCAGATCCGTCCCGTCGAACTCCGCCCCGTCCTTCCCTCCGGTCCTCCTGTTCACCTCGTCCACGTCCTGCTTGTACTTCGCCAGCTGCGCCTCGATCTCCTCCGCCACCTTCGGAAACGGGGACCACCCGTTGGCGACCCAGAACGGGTCCGCCGAGTCCAGCTCGTACGACTTCGACCCGTCCACCGCGACCCTGTTCAGCTTCAGACCAAGGAGATCATGAACCAGGGGACGGTAGCTCCAGTCGTGCTGCACGCCGACGGCGAGCTCGAAGTTCCGGTCAAACAGACAAAGCACCGGCCTCTGGAACGACATGCCGCCTCCGGCGGCGGACTCCGAGAAGAGGTTGTTCTTGGCGACGAGGTGGTCGCGGAGGCGGGAGTCCAGCGCCTCGGCGACCATGGCGGCGGGGCCGTCGCGGGGGGCGCGGATGACGGGGACGACGCCGAGGGTGACCAGCACGCAGAAGATGCCGGAGACGATCTTTTCGATCGCGGACTCGATGTCGGAGTCGGCGGCGGAGGGGTCGTTGAGGTTGACGTAGGTCCGCGGCTGCGCCAGCGAGAAGAGGTTCTCCTCCAGAGTGACGAACTCCAAGTACTGGTCGTAGATCTTGGAGATGAGATGGGTGGAGTTCGATTCGAGGGTCCGGGAGGCTAGGGTTTCGAGGAGGGGCCGCGGGAGAGAGGAGGAGAAGTTGAGGTGGAAGGAGGAGTAGAGGGAGTTGGAGAGGTCTTGGGCCAGCAGAGAGAGGTTGTGGGGGGTGGGGGCGAGGAAGTAGACGGCGGGGACGTCGGGGATGGGCTGGCGGTTGGGCTTGTCGAGGAGGAAGTAGAGGGTGACGCCGTGGCGGCGGAGGTCGCGGACGTGGATGAGGGGGGAGAGGACGTCGCGGCAGAGGGCGTCGAGGACGAGGATCTTGTAGACCTCCTGGTCGGGGTTAGGGTTTGCTGCGGCGGCGGAGGAGGCGGCGGTGGGGGCGTTGAGGTTGAGCATGCGGACGATGCAGGCGGTCTGCTTCTGCCGGAGGTTCAGCGCCATGGCCGTGGTTTAGATCTGGATCTCGTACCCCAAAAAAAAATGAGGGAGGTTGGACTGGACAGGGGTGTGTATTTTCTAATTTTATTAGAATAACCCACAATATTATGGGCCGACTCGAGGCCCATTAATGGAATCTTCTCTCACGTCCAGACGAAGGATCCTTGTTAGCAATCACCCCAATAAAACTTATCTTTCAAAAACTTATAATATTTGCGTACTTTGGAGAGATTAAAATCAGTACATAATTTTTAAACATGCAAAATTTTAAATATATTTTGTATAAATTATTAAAAAAATTTGGCACAAAAAATATGGTGGGAACCTGTTTAATTAACAAAATTTGATAACATATTTAATAATGTGAATTTTCTAACATGAATAGTTTCATTTTTCGAATATTTGATGAATTTTGGAACGTATTTTATTTGTACCAGAGCCGATTTATCGTCCTACTTCTACCGTCCCAGATTTTTTTTTTCGTTTGCCGAATTGCTAACAAGGTGAAGGATAAGTGGGCTTAGGGAGTCTATGTCACATATTAAAATAAATCCTACATCTATATTTATTTACCATCAAAAGATGTAGAGATGGAAGTCATCTTAAAACACATAAAATAGAGAACTATGTTTCCTTAGAACCATATGTAAGATAGCACATATGTTGTCCGAAAAAGTTGTGTACCAAATATATCCTTCTTGTTGTAAAAATATTGGTCCAAGAAGTCATTCAAAAATAATATTACTCACAATCGGTGGAATATATATTTTTATACGATAGGGGACATATTTGATACACATATTTTGGAGACAACATATCTGCTTCCGAGATGTAAGATCATTCTACAATGATTATCCATATAGACATGAAAAAAAATAACTATTTATTTGGGACATATATTTTATGTGCCACGTGTATATATATATATAGAAAAACTCTATGAAATCCTCTACAGTCTACATGTAAATCGAAACTGTAATGTCCCGCTCCGCACGGTGCATTATGCTGAGTCGTTGACTCGAAGAGTTGCATTGACCCGATTACGTATCGATTCGAATCGATACGAAGTGTTAAGTTGTCCCGAGCAAAGCATCAAACTAAGTCGATGCGAAGAGTTGCCTTGTCCCAAAGAATGCATCGAGTGAATCGATGCGAAGCGCCGCGTTGCCTCGAAGGATAAGTGCGTTGAGACGGCTCGAAGATTCTAAGAAATCGAATCGACCAAGACGCAAGTCCGAATCGATGCAAGTATTGATTTTAGTTGGTTTCATGTGCAGGCTATACGTTTACGCTGAAATATTAGAGGTCGATCTTTTGCCTTATTCAGTAAGGGGTCCGCGAAAGCAAATCGTCGCCTTGCGACGGACTGAGACGTTGGCACGGTAAGTCAAAACGGACATATAATTCAATGAAGCACGAAGTGCTCGAATGGCTAAGTTAGGAGAGTTGCCCGTGCAACGAAGTTATGAAATCGAGCCGCAACGGCTCGGCGAAATGACAAATGCATATCGACTCAAGGTGGGGGGACATTAACTCTCTTTCCTACTCCGTCATGCTTAACTAAAATACATATCATTGAATGCTGAATTAACCTATCAACGCCACGGGCGTAGCTCGATAGAGAGATAAACGTAGTGCGTGTCGAACACTAGATAGAATAATTGAAATGAATCGTACAACAAATGTATGAGTCGCTACGGAACATTAGATATCGCAAAGGCGAGCGCCTCGGTGCGCAAGCTGCAAGAACATGGGATAACTGTACTCGGCGAGTGCCTTAGTGCACGAACCAAACCGTGCTTTCGCGCACGAGTTAGAAAGGCTAGAACATCGAAAGACAAAAGGCGAGCGCGCAAGCACGGATATTGAACACTAAGGCGTAGAACATGGAAATACGGTCGAAACGTGCCTACGTGCACAAGATCATAAAAGATGGCTTCGTTACGAAAGAATATAGTTGTGGCATGAATGTGGCAGAACTATCGGATATGACATAATGCCTCGAAAGGTGTTCGGGACCTTCGGGTCGTTCGGTTGACGAGCATTGAGTTGAGGCATGATGCAATTAAAATATTGAAACGTAAGAACATAGAAAGTTAACGGAAGAAATACGAGATGATAATGCGGCATGGTGTCTTCGAAGTGTTCGCGGCCTTCGGGCGTTCGTTGAGAACATTGGGGCGTTGGGCCAATTGAAATAGAGATAAGCGAACTTGCTTGGTTGTATGAAAGATAAGATTCGTTGCATGGTCAAATGGACTTAAAGACGTATTGCCCGTGCACGGGTGTTTCTTCCCTCGAACATGATCACCAGGGCGCTGGGACCGTTCGGCCTAGGAGGGACTGCGATAAAATCGATATTGTTGGTGCACTTCGACTAGACGGGTAGCGACTTTCTAGTGAATGTGATAAGCCACTTACACGAGTACTTCGGGGGTCCTCTGATTGTGGTTAGCAACCGCAACTGAGTGATTGTCGTCTTACATATTCGATTCGATAAATATAAGTCCATTCTAGCCCGGAAAGCTAGTGACCTTCATATAGTTAAGGGCGATGGGTTTGGAAGTGCAAGGTATACGTATCCTGCATGGATGGATCCTGAATAGAGGGCACTTATAACATGACAGGAAAAATTGATAGGCGTATTCACCTTGCGTCGGTGCAAGGGCGAGTGCGTCGACTTGGTAAGAAGTCGTGCCACGGATCAAACACGAGATTGCTTGCCTGTTTACTTATGCGAATTGAATAACATACTTGCCATGCTTTATAGTCTTCGAATATGCCATGAACTCATCCTAAGGAGAACATAGAAAGAGAACTAAATTGTATGTTTGCATGAATCAATACAATACTAAATGTCGGTTTGTTAAGTGAGTTTTTGATCAGTACAGCGAGGACGAAAGTACTAATCCCCCACTAGTTTGCTAGCAGGTTTAGGGATTGGTCTGCTCGTGGCAGAGCTTCGCTTGAACGCGTTAAGGCTTGGAATGCCGAAGCGTATTGAAGCGTGCGATCGCATTGACGCTCGGATATGCAACAGGATTGATGCGGCCGAGATATAAAAGGCATAATGTATGGAACGGTAAAATCCTTTGTGGATAAGAGAGAACTTGAGTGTTGTAGCCAATCTGGCAAATTCCGTTGGGCTATCGAAAGCCTTTGTAATTTAATTTCGAATATCAATAAAGAGAATCGTTTCGTATACTCTGTTTTCCTTTCGTTGTTAATGTTCAACTCAAAGATAACCATTTGAGAACTTGTCATCTTGTCTTGCACGAGCGCAACTCTAGGCTCGTGCGGCATCACGCCCCCTGCGAGGACGATGATTTGAGTGATTCCGGGTCGGAGCGTGACAAATTGGTATCAGAGCTCTAGGATCAATTTCCTCTGGACGCTTGTTTCATTACCATTCCAAAGAGTTGCCCACCACCAATCGAAATCACTCTTGACTCTACTCGATGCCGCACTGGATGTTCCATACAATAAGTCTAATACAAATTATGTAATTTTACCGCGTGTTGTTTTGGAAATTATATGGTGTTTGCGGAAAAAGTCGTGAAAGGTTTGTTGCTGCAAGTGCAACAAGTTGCGAGATTTGAATTCAAAAGAATTGTGCTGCGGATGAACATGTCGTGAATTGTAATTTGAGATATTCGTTGGTTGCAACGATCGATATGATAAATGTTGGTTGCATCGATACAATGATAGTCGTGGAATGTTGCAGCAGCAATTGCCACGCGTTGATTGTAAATGATGCGTTGAAAAGAAAATGAAAGTTGATATTGAATGTGTCGAACGGATTCACATATCGATTTCGAATGTGCGTTGCGATGAAAAGCGATAAGTCAATATCGAATGTGTTGAACGGATTTGAGCATTGACTTTGAATGTCGAAAATAAAATGTTGCACGAGGTGCAATAGATGTCGAGAATAAATCGTTGCACGATGTGCAATGCGTATTAAAAGTAAATTATTGCACGTGGTGCAACGCATATCAAAGTGAAATCGCTGCACGAAGTGCAACGGATATCGAGAATGAATTTTTGCACAAGATGCAACGAAAGAAAACAAAAGTTATAAATCAAGAAACGAAATTGGTTCGGTTGCGCACCGAGCTTGTGTTGGCAAATGAATGCATTGGCCGAGTTGCGTCGGATTTGATTTAAATCAAAGTTACGGTTGTGATTAAGCACGATCACTGCGGAAATCGTAAGTCGAAATAAAATGTTGGTTCATACGGAGTATGTTGCGACGGAAGTAACTTGATTTCTGGGTGGTATATGGTATACCACCGATGAAATAAATGGCTCGATTCCGAGTAGTATATGCAATACCACTTGTGCAATGAATTGCATCGACGTATTGTGAGAATTGCGGAAGGTTTGTCCGCAACGGACGAGATAGCACCGAGACTCGATTGAGAATTTGTTTAACGGCATGTTGATGCAAGTGTTCTTCGATGTTCGGTTAGAACGATAAGGCGGGACTCGTATCATTGAATGATACGTCGATTGAAAATTTATGTGTCAGTCGAATGACGGGAACTAGCGAAACGATTATGCCTTGAGGCAACAATCGGATCGACGGATAGGAAACTCGAAACGTTGAAATCGAACCGCACGACTTGCGAGCTCGATGAAAATGTTGGGCGATACAAATTATAATCGAATCGCACGACTTGCGATCCCGATTGAAATGTTGGGCGAGGCGAATCGAATCGCACGACTTGCGATTTCGATAGAAATGTTGGGCATTGTGAATTATAATCGAATCGCACGATGTGCGACTTCGGTGAAGAGTTGGTTGACGTGAGAAATCGTGCCTAAGAAATAGTTGGTTACGTTACGGCAAAACTCATTTGAGTACGACTAAAAACACATGAAACTTAGAGGACGAGATCGTATGATTTGAGGGTTCGATGTTGGATAATCGGTAACTCAGTTACGCGATCGAAGTATAGCGGAGTGCGGCAAATCGAAGAACGACTCGATACGTATGGAAAAGTTCGTTGCGAATTGCGAACTTGGATGTATGCGATACGAGTTAAGTTGACGTTGAAACGGATTCAAAGTTGACCCTTACGTTATCAAAATGGATACGGTGTATCGAGATCGATACGTAAGAAAATGTAAGCGATGTGAGAATACAAAATAGAGTGTGCCTCGTGCTATAAAATTTTGTAAGTAACGATACGAGAATGAACGAACTTGGTTGATTGTAAATTTTGTGATTTATCAAAGACGAGACTATAAGTCATCGACGATTGCTCGATGCGTATAGCATCTCGTGTGTCGACCGCGAAATAAGATAGACTCGAACTCGATACGAGTAGATGTTTCGTAAATTACGGAATCATCGACGGCCGTGCATGACTTTACTCAGAGGATAGTTGCGTATCAGTTGCGCCGATAGAAATGGTTATGTACGGATTTGGGTAGTCGCATAGAAAATCGTCGGAATGTGATTTGGCTCCAAAATAAGATATAGCATGGTTCGTAGTAAACTGTCCTTCGGTGATGATCCACAATTATCGAGCGTAGCTTCGGGGCAGCTAACCCTAGAAGACTTGACCGCCAAATCAAATCGAATGTTGCAGACCGTAAGATGACCAATGCGATATCGCATATGAAATTGTATCAGTAACAAATACAGTATGGTGTATATTGACGATAAGTCTAGGCGATCGAGAATTGTTGGAACAACTTTCGATTGAGAATGATATAGTTAGATTTGAGTATTCGTCGGATGAATGCTTGAATGGTTATGTTGGTCGACGATCGAACTAGAAATTCACCAATGGCCTTGGTGATTCGGATAGGCGATTGCGAGAATCGTGCTATGCACGAGAGAGAACAATAAGAGAGTGACTTACAAGTTGTGTCGTTAGATTTGATTCACCTTGCAATTGAGCTTGCGTGAATCGAAATTATGTTTGATGTTGCGAGACGGATAAGTCGGGAATTCGGAAAGTGAATTCATACTCGTTAGGAATCGAACGTAAGGCGTATCGTAAAGACCTTCGTGTCAAGGGGATCGTTGTTTTGAGCACCATCGCCTCGATATAAAACTGTTATGTCGGGCAGATTGTGGCCTTTGTGCAATGTCAATTTAAACTTGCGTCGGAAGGATTTAAGAACGGTGTCTAGGTAAGTCACCTAGCGGACGTAGTCCTGAATGTTGATGCTTTTGCAAGTAAATAAAAAAGAATCATGTCGAGATACGATACGAAGAAAAACATCAGAAATCGTTGGATAGTGACGCCAAAACGCAAGGCGTTGCGGAGACCCGTTGTGATCGAATGCGCGACGGCTTGACGCGACGCGTAGAATTGATAGTCCCGATGAAACATACAAAGTGAGAAATGCAATTTTTGAATCGCATTGTGTGCCTTGACTTTTGTTGGCGGATCGCGTATGTATCAATATGCATATGCAATAGAATTGCGAGAACTTATGCTAGAGACCAAGTCCGATCGAGAGTAAGAGATGGCAAGTTATTGAGAATACGAAGTTACATATCTGCTTTGTTCCGATATCTTACAACTGAGCTTGGCTGAAATGCATATATTGGTAGGACGCCTAAAATATGTGTATGATTCTAAACTAAGTTGTACGATCCAAACGATAGTGAGACGAGATCGTGGAACGATCTAATGAAACCCTTGGAAATTTAGTATTGGTTTCGGTTCGAGGACGAACCTTATTTTGAGTGGTATATTATGTAATGTCCCGCTCCGCACGGTACATTATGCTGAGTCGTTGACTCGAAGAGTTACGTTGACCCGATTACGTATCGATACGAATCGATACGAAGTGTTAAGTTGTCCCAAACAATGCATCAAACTAAGTCGATGAGAAGAGTTGCCTTGTCCCAAAGAATGCATCGAATGAATCGATGCGAAGCGCCGCGTTGCCTCGAAGGATAAGTGCGTTGAGACGGCTCGAAGATTCTAAGAAATCGAATCGACCAAGGCACAAGTCCGAATCGATGCAAGTATTGATTTTAGTTGGTTTCATGTGTAGGCTGTACGTTTATGCTGAAATGTTAGAGGTCGATCTTTTGTCTTATTCAGTAAGGGGTCCGCGAAAGCAAATCGTCGCCTTGCGACGGACTGAGACGTTGACACGGTAAGTCAAAATGGACGTATAATTCAATGAAGCACGAAGTGCTCGAATGGCTAAGTCAGGAGAGTTGTCCGTGCAACGAAGTTATGAAATCGAGCCGCAATGGCTCGACGAAATGACAAAGGCATTTCAACTCAAGGTGGGGGGACATTAACTCTCTTTCCTACTCCGTCATGCTTAACTAAAATATACATCATTGAATGCTGAGTTAACCTATCAACGCCACGGGCGTGGCTCGATAGAGAGATAAACGTAGTGCGTGTCGAACACTAGATAGAACAATTAAAATGAATCGTACAACAAATGTACGAGTCGCTACGGAACATTGGATATCGCAAAGGCGAGCGCCTCGGTGCACAAGCCGCAAGAACATGGGATAACTGTACTCGGCGAGTGCCTTAGTGCACGAACCAAACCGTGCCTTCGCGCATGAGTTAGAAAGGCTAGAACATCGAAAGACAAAAGGCGAGCGCCCTAGCGCACAAGCCGCGGACATTGAACACTAAGGCGTAGAACATGAAAATACGGTCGAAATGTGCCTACGTGTACAAGATTATAAAAGATGGCTTCGTTACGAAAGAATACAGTTGTGGCATGAATATGGCGGAACTGTCGGATATGACATAATGCCTCGAAAGGTGTTCGGGACCTTCGGGTCGTTCGGTTGACGAGCATTGAGTTGAGGCATGATGCCATTGAAATATTGAAACGAAGTATGAAACATAAGAACATAGAAAGTTAACGGAAGAAATATGAGATGATAATACGGCATGGTGCCTTCGAAGTGTTCGCGGCCTTCGGGCGTTCGTTGAGAACATTGAGGCGTTGTGCCAATTGAAATAGAGATAAGCGAACTTGCTTGGTTGTATGAAAGATAAGATTCGTTGCATGGTCAAATGGACTTAAAGACGTATTGCCCGTGCACGGGTGTTTCTTCCCTCGAACGTGATCACCAGGGCGCTAGGACCGTTCGGCCTAGGAGGGACTGCGATAAAATCGATATTTTGGTGCACTTCGACTAGACGGGTAGCGACTTTCTAGTGAATGTGATAAGCCACTTACACGAGTACTTCGGGGGTCCTCTAATTGTGGTTAGCAACCGCAACTGAGTGATTGTCGTCTTACTCGATTCGATAAATATAAGTCCATTCTAGTCCAGAAAGCTAGTAACCTTCATATAGTTAAGGGCGATGGGTTTGGAAGTACAAGGTATACGTATCCTGCATGGATGGATCCTGAATAGAGGGCACTTATAACATGACAGAAAAAACTGATAGGCGTATTCACCTTGCGTCGGTGCAAGGGCGAGTGCGTCGACTTGGTAAGAAGTCGTGCCACGGATCAAATACGAGATTGCTTGCCTGTTTACTTATGCGAATTGAATAACATGCTTGCCATACTTTACAGTCTTCGAATATGCCATGAACTCATCCTGAGGAGAACATAGAAAGAGAACTAAATTGTATGTTTGCATGAATCAATGCAATACTAAATGTCGATTTGTTAAGTGGGTTTTTGATCAGTACAGCGAGGACGAAAGTACTAATCTCCCACTAGTTTGCTAGCAGGTTCAGGGATTGGTCTGCTCGCGGCGGAGCTTCGCTTGAACGCGTTGAGGCTTGGAATGCCGAAGCGTATTGAAGCGTACGATCGCATTGACGCTCGGATATGCAACAGGATTGATGCGACCGAGATATAGAAGTCATGATGTATGGAACGGTGAAATCCTTTGTAGGCAAGAGAGAACTTGAGTGTTGTAGCCAATCTGGCAAATTCCGTTGGGCTATCGAAAGCCTTTGTAATCCGATTTCGAATATCAATAAAGAGAATCGTTTCGTATACTCTGTTTTTGTTTTGTTGTTAATGTTCAACTCAAAGATAACCATTTGAGAACTTGTCATCTTGCCTTGCACGAGCGCAACTCCAGGCTCGTGCGGCATCACGTCCCCTGCGAGGACGATAATTCGGGTGATTCCGGGTCGGGGCGTGACAGAAACGATTTCCAAAAAAATGTGTCTTATATATTTTTAATATTTTCTACCGATAAAGTTTAGAGATGCTGAACTTTTGGTGTATGTGATACTATGTTCTTGGATACGCGGACATGTGATTTTATGTACTTGGATATGTGGACATGTGATTTTATGAAAAGTGGTTGACATTGGTTCTAACTTCTTTTAGTCGTATCATTATATATGATTAAGTTACTTGGTATCCTAGTATCCTAAGTGTATCATTTGATATCAGAGTATCAGTGTTTTCTGCATAAAGCAGGACTGCCAACAAAATTGGCAGTCCTATATAAAACTAGGACTGCCAGCTATCTGACAGTCCTAAACAAAATTTTCTATTTGTAGAGACTTTGTATAAAATTGTTTAGAGATGTCAACAAAGTTGGCAGTCCTAAAGTAAAGTAGGACTGCCAATAAAGCTAAGATTGCCAACTAACTGACAGTCATAAACAAAATTCTTTATTTGGAAAGATTTTGTATAAAATTGTTTAGAATTGTCAATAAAGTTGGCAGTCCTGAAGTAAAGTAGGACTGCCAACTAATACATAAGATAATACAAAAGTTCAACAATACACAAAATGATACAAAACTGTAAAATGTAAATGTTCCATCTTTAACATCCTAGTACTTGAAGATGTCATATCAGCCGCTTTCGACGTCGAAGTGACCAATGGGCAAGTCTCTAGGATCCTTAATCTTCAACAACTTCTTATAGAGATTCATTTGATCCATAAAATGTGTCGTCCACGCGATTCCTTCGTCCGGTGCATATTTGTACCAAATTGTTGAAAGTGGAGGAATCGAAGAATAACCGATCAACCTTGTGTGGAGGAGTTTAACTTGTGACAAAGAGAAAAAATCATCGTCACTCTTCACCACGGGCATTGTAAACAACTGCCTCCAACGTTCATCAACAACACCTACTAGAACAGGAATAGATTGACGACGATATTCGTTAATCTCATGTGCAAAAGGGAGGCCCGGCGTTGTCACGACCCGCTACCCAAATTGTTGGGCCAGGCCGAGTCATGCCCAGCCTACGTTGAGATAAAATGTAGTAAGCTGTTTTAAAGACAACAGGATAAGACTAAATATGCTAACAGTTCTATAAGTAAATGCTCCAAACACAAAAGTCGTCGTATATAGAAAAAATGTCCAAGTACAAGTGAACTGAAAAGTAAAACTGGATACATGTCCAGTTACAAAAAGATATAGTCTAATACATGTCTACTCTCAAAAGTCTAAGTAAACAAAAGACAACTAGGCGAGGTTCCCCGCAGGAACATCCTCGTAAAGCAGAGCCGGGTCCTCGGCAGTAACCCCATAATATGTGTCGCAGAGTAACTTCTCCTCAGTAAGGACACCTACAACGTTATCCTGTCAGGACGGGAGCAAGTACTGAATCTAGCAAACTAGCATATGAAACATGGAAATGAACATAAGAGGAAATAATTGGAAACATTGCATCACACAATCTATCATGGCAAGGACACATATGTCATAGAGACAGATGTATATATAATATTTAAAACTGTAGCAAGTACGTGATCGGTCAATAGATGTACAATGTACTGTAGTACATGTAAATGAAATGTACATACGTACAAGTTAACAAGCATAGGTGTACATCCGTACAGAAATGCGGGATAATGGCCTGCGACAAGGTATGCATATAAAATACGACCTCGCTCGCTACTATAGGGGGGTCATGATCACGTACACTACTATCAGTTTCCCCATAACCCATATTCTAATCATGTGAGAGATACATCAAGACTGTTCTAAGCATGGTAGTAATGAAAAGTACAACATGTGACATTTTAACTTGCTACCCCAAGGATCAACATTTAACATGGTTGGATTAGCAGTTCATTTATGTAACAGTATGTAAAGTTTGTAGAAAGTACTTGCCTCTAGCAAAGCAAAGCAAAACAAGCTACGATAAAAGTGCTATGGATGTCCGGTAACTCGTCACTATAGAAATAAATACAATAACTTAGTTTTTACACTAAGCTAAAATACTAGGACACTAATTGGTGAAACACGACTTGTGACTGGGCACTTAGCCAAAATGATGACTTTGGCATAGGAGACCAATGTGGGGTGACACACTACTTTAACTAACTTTCTAGGGTCTTTACACTAGTGAGGGGTGGGGTTCAACACGGCTAAAACTTAAAATAACACAAAAAGTTACAAGTCGTAATTAATCAATAAATAAATCAAAAGATTATTGTGTTCTAACAATTTTAGAGATAGACAAAAAGCTTAGTTTTACTTAAAGTAAAGTATCAAAGTGATCCTTGTTAATCATAGAAATTTATTATAATTTTTCTGGAATTTATTAACCAGTACAAGTATTTTATAAAAATCAGTTTTCCTAAGTATACAGAAAATGAGTTTTGGTTTCATATGCCAAACTAGTGGCAAAACAGTAAATTAAATACTATAAAAATTATACTAAATTAGTTAACTTAACATAGTATCTAAATACTATTTTTTCATAATTTTAACAATATTTTAAGTATTTTTAGAAATCCAAAAACAGCATTACACACTATTGAAATTAAATAATTAATTATCTGCGTATTTTGTCCATGTATATAATTTGAACCAAAGTTCAAATACAGGACCCAAGGCCATGAATCAAGTCCAATATGATTTGTACAGGTCTTGAATGTGTGAAAACACATTTGAGCCCAAAAACCCATGCTAGGCCTGGACACCAAATGGTTGCAGTAATTTAAATATACAGAAAATACAAAGTGGTAGAAATAAATATTAATATTTTATCCATGTGAAAACTTACAAAATAGTCATAAAATATGACAAGTAATATCTACATATATTTAAAATATACATATGTAAATATTACATAAATTACTTAGGCTAAAATAATTATGCATACATAACATATATGTATATATATAGAAGATACATATATATACATAAAGAAATAATATATAATATATATACACAAATATAATAAAATAGAGTACTAAATAGAAAATATACATATGTATATACATAAAACAGTATGTGTAATAATACATATATATATATATATATACAAATATAAGTATATACATATATATATAAATATACATATATATATAAATCAAAAGAAAAGGAAAAGGAAAAAGAAAAAGAAAAAGAAACAACAGCAGCACAGCTCGAACCCGAGCTGCTGCGTGCGAGGGGGGGGGGTTTAGAATAAGACGGGCTGGCCAGGGGGTCAGCCCATCAGTTGTGTTAGGATTAGGGTCCTTGTTTATTTTATTTCAGTTTAGGTTAGTTTTATATAAAAAAAATATATAGTTTCGGTCCTGTGTCCAGACAGTTAAGGACACAGGTAACAACGTGTCCGTGCTACGCACGACACGTACGAACACAAAAACTTGTGTCCACACACTGGACCAGTGTCCCCGTGTCCTGGCGAACCACATATGTGGATTCGGGACACGGACGACACGAAGTGGGCTTTGTTACTCACGTGTCCGGTCGATCGGGGGGTTTTCGAAGGAGCTCGACGGCGACTGAGGCGTTGTGGCGGTGGCGCTCCGGTGGCGCTGGGCGCGGCTCAGCGCGACGCGCCTGATGGTGGTGGTTGCGGGCTGTGAGGGTCGACGGTGAGGCGGAGCGAGGGAGACGATCGGAGTTAGGGTTCCGATTAGGGTTTCGGGGAAGAACGGGGCGGCGGTTGGCTGAGATGGGTTGGGGTGGTGGTGGTTTGGTCGAGGGGCTGCGGGGGTTTAAATAGAGGGGTTAGGGCGGTCGTAGGTCGGTCAGGCAGCCGGAAACGGCGGGGGCTGCCCGTCGGCGTGGCAGTCGTCGGTCGGGGGGGGGGGGGGGTCAACGAGAGTAGGTGAGGAGAGAGAGAGAGTGGTCGGGGGGGGGGGGGTTTCTGGAAGTTGCACTTAGGCCCTTAGGAATTAGGTTATTGCATAAAGGCTTTAACAGTATATAAATGCAAAATAAAATTTGCATTTCTCAATTTCAAACAATTCACTAATTACAAACTGATATAAAAATATTTCAAAAAATTGCAAAATGATATTAAAACTTTTTTTGAAAATTACAGATCAATATTTTTGTATTAAAAATTCATTTAAAAATTATTTAAAAATCATTTAAAATTTCTAGAAAATTCCTAAAAATCATAATAAATATTTTTAAGGCTGAAAATGACATTAATAATTAATTTACACTAATTTTATAATTTTTGAAAAACAGGGGCTTACAGGCGTATGTCGATGTACACACCCGCAAACCTCGGGATCAAACACGACGATATTGTTTTTCCATGACATCTGAACAAATCACCTCTTTCACATCCAGACTGTAAAGATTTTCGTCCCGGGCAGTTTCGGACCCTGGATATCATAATAACTATATTGTTTTCTCATCCAACTTTTCGGCACCAATGTAATGCTTCCTCGCTTGATTCAAAGCAAATATCGGTCGAGAATAAATTGCCTACATCAACGACAATTGGAGGAGGTACCACAATCTCGGAAGATGATAACCCTTAGAATAGAAATTAAAGTTAATAAAACTAAACGAAATTGAATGCGAAAAATACTGCAGAAAATCAGGACTGCAGGAAAATTGGACAAAATAACCAGGACTGCAGGATCTGTGACAGTCCTTTGTTTTTTCAGGACTGTCACTTATTTGACAGTCTTTCTGTTTTGTAGGACTGTGCTTATTTTTCACAGTCCTACCTCCTACAGTCCCAAAATTAACTTGTCAAATTATTTACCAATGGTGCTTCCGAAGAACCGATGTGTTCTTCGGACGAAACGGGACGAAAATTTAGTATATTTGATGAGCTGGGTTCTTCGATATGCAAATTTTCCTACATTAAACACATATGATTCAATATTTATATGTAAAAATAATGTTAGAAAATCTAATCATCATATTAACTCGATGACATACCAAATAACGGTCGAATTCGATGAAAACATAACTACACTTTTGACCCACAATCTAGGTCGGAAAGAAAGTTGGACTATGGTTTATGAGAGCTAGGAATTTTTTGAGGAGAAGAGAGCAAGAGAGGGAGTAGAGAGCAACAAAAAAAGTAGAATATTGGATTTTATACCCAAATATGGAATAGCCTCAAGTAACAAATGGGAGTGGCAAACTTGTAAATATTTTTTAAAAAATTGAGCTAACCCCAAGTAAAACTTGGGGTGCCTTTAGAATTTACCATTAGTTTACACCCTTGCGCATTAATGCTTGTTTTTCACTGTTTCGTTAGTTGCCACTCATACACGCCATGCAGTTTTAACTTGTATGAATGACTCAAATTGTTGGCTACATCATATAATGCTTCAGGCTTCATAAATAAAACAATAATGTTAAGCGACATCAAAATCTGACTTACACTTTGTTGACTACATAATATAACAGCCTACGTGTTGATAACATTTATACACTAAAGAGAACAGAGCAAAAATTTATAATTTCCTGCGCACTCTCAGTGCTATGAATGGGGATATCAATAGATATTTATTGGTTAGGGTATATGATATGATACAACGGAAGATGTAGTTGTAGAAGAAATTGCCGTCCGAAAGAAGAATTTCAAGTCCGAGTTCTCTATCCTAATGGTATTAGAGCAGACATCCGGAGGAGCCGGCCGGCAAGGTTCAAGTCTCCCAATTGTGTGTGCATGAAGTTTCAAAAAAGAAAAGAAAAGAATTTCAACCCTCAAAATCAGAAAACGAAATTTAGGAGTGCCCCACCATATTGGAGTAGTAACAAATTAACAGCCACACTACGAAGATCTCCCTCACCAGGCACCCAGGGGATTATAAATTACTTGGAAACACCATGTGCAAAACATAAGCTGATAGTCCAAAATCTTAAAACTTTCACAAACATAAAACTAATAATATGGACAATTAAACAACTAGATAGTAGCACAAGATTTAACTACATAATCCTCAAGAAGTACATTTCCATACAGCAACATTTCCATACTCCGGTTATCACACAAATACTAAATAGATGGCCTTCAGAATTTCCAAGAGACCACTGCTTTAGTGTCCAACTGAAATACTAGTTTTAAAGCTAAAAATAAGAAGGCAACATTCCAATATCCACACGCATAAATACTCCACCACTATTAGCTCCAGGTTTGCTTAATAGGTTTGACCATAACCAAGTAAGAGCCACAGACATTTGAGACCTGAAATGAAGAAATTGAGTCAATAGACGAGTTCTACATAATACACAAAAACAAGATTATGCTGGAATTTAAATAGTATACAACTTTCAAACGGTCAAAATTGCATACACAAAAAAGATGACCATCTAACTCAGATGCACTTCATACTGTTGATACTAGATCAATGGCAGGAATACACACCAAATGGAGACTTTTGTACCCAATGCTAGCTAAAGTCATGCTTCCCGTTCATCCTAGATGGCTAATTACAGTAAAAAATAGTTTACAACAGCAGCGCCATATGACACTTGGATACACGAAGGCACCCACCTCCAAATACAGGGCCAAACTTGTTTACATCCCTATGATGACAAGGTGAACACACAAAAATCTCTAAATTATATCCACCCCCCAAAAGAAATTTATAGAATTCTATCGAAATGTTTTACCCTAGGCTTTTCCTCCAAATTCACTTTCCCATGTTGTATAGGCTTGAGGCCCTCGTCTAAATAAGTACACTAGCAGGCTACTAGCAGTACATAGAGGTCATATGATATCTCGACTATAAGAAACAACATACAATCGTGTGATGGCCTATGTAAGAAAAGAAAGAATAGTAGAAAAAGGAAAGATGCTAGGAGAGGATAAGAAAAACTATCCACTGTTATAATTTGATTAATTTCGAGGTATGGACCCACCAAACACTTCTCTTCATCATGATTACTAAACCTCCTAGTCTATCAATTAAACCATATGAGTATTCCCTCCAAGAGTATAGAATAGAGGCCCTTCTGTGTGAAGGGAAAAAGAATTGAGTGAACAACTTAGACAATAATAATGTGTACACAGTTAGTATGAGGGATATAAACAATCCATGATGTAATATCTAGTATAGCTTGCCATCACAATCGGTTAATATACAATATATGCATCAGCCTATGAAACCACATCCATAACTCTTGTTGTAATTACCAATTCAAGCTCAGTGATGGATCAAACATTGGCTATTCTTCCAGAGCCGATCTCATGTATATCCCTGCTTTTTAATTTATTCGATTAAAACCAATTTTATAGGTATCCATCACAAGTCCAAATAACCTGAGGAGATATTCTCTCATTTTATCCTCAGCAGGCACCACCTCCAAATTTCCGCAAATACACTCGTTTCTGATCTTTCAGCATGTGTTTTCACTTGGCCCTTTTAGCATTCACATTTGAGGTACACTTTTTTGGCATGAAACCATATGCAAAATTACAATCACATTGCTCGACCACAATTCACAGCAATTTGCCAATAGATTTCTGCACAAATATCATTTTCTAATACCTTGCTCATCATAGTTTTGTTTAGCAATTGAATTACAAAGGGTATTTCAGAACGGGGGACTTTCATCAACGTTCATATAGTTATTATGAGTCCAATTGTAACTCTTAAGGTCAACTCCGTCTGTTTACTACTATGACTAATTTGGATTATGACAAGTCTTTTCGCTATCTATGGTTTTAGTATGGTTTTACCAATAATTAGATCATTTGATTGTGCTTCTGCTAAAGCAGATGGGTATCGTAAGACATGCCTGACATGATCCACATATATCCTCAACATTGAGACATAAGATAGCAGAATTATAAAGCTATCAAGAAATGAGCAGTGAAGGTGACCGTCTTTTCTGTACTACATAGTACATACAGGGGTGGACCAACCCTAGGCTGAGGAACGACCAACCCCACCCCCTCCCATCTTCTGAGTTTTCTGTTTGTTGCTATACAGTTTTGTTTGTTCTATTATTTAGATAAGTTTCTTTAAAAATATTATTACTCAAGGCACTACAAAAGTTACTCGGGGGCCCCGAGTCGGGGCTGTCCATTTTTTTTATTTACAAGTTTGTCACTCAAAAAGTTTACTAAGCGGCTGTCCACTACATAATGGACTGTCAAATTTTTTGACTGTCCTACTAATAAACTGTCAAAAAAATTTGACGATCCAACATAAATCCTTGATCCAGTCATTTTCTACAGCCATGTATGTTGTCATGACTGTAAAATTGTATTTTCATTTAGGACTGTCAAAAATTTTGACAGCCCATTTTGTAGTGGACAACCCCTTAGTATTTTTCTTAAGTGACAAACTTGTAAATAAAAAAATTTGGCGACC
This sequence comes from Iris pallida, assembly GCA_029216955.1. NCBI lineage: Eukaryota > Viridiplantae > Streptophyta > Magnoliopsida > Asparagales > Iridaceae > Iris > Iris pallida. The sequence goes on along the minus strand of JANAVB010035820.1, from coordinate 18,264,414 downwards.
CTTACTAACTTCTGTAGTGCCTTTAGTAATACTCTTTAAAAATTAACAACTATACGGTGGTCTAGTTGGTAAGTTGATAGGATTTTACTTACGCCTTGAGTTCAATTCTTTCCGCCCACATTTTTTCTTGCTTTCTATTTTACAGTTATTTTTGGACTTTTCCTTTATAAATCATGTCACCATAAATCCTATTTTATAGGTATTTTTTAACTTTTCCAAGGAAGTACTAAAAATGTAATGAAATATTATAATATAATTAAAAAAGAGAATAATAAGTAAAAAAAATGTACTTTGGAGTTAAATAACGTTAAAGTAGAGGGATTTGGATCCTTTAATGTCAACATCTCGTAATGCACCGTAATGTCAATACAAATAGGAAGGTTGCATGAGATATTGACAATATCTTGTGGCCAATATCTCATACAGTCCCCTATTTGTATTAACATTATGGCACATTACGATATATTGGCACTAGATGACCCAAATCCAAAGGAGAGTGTCTGCAGACTACTTTGTACTTTTTTCTTTTGAGACCATTTTAACTTCATGGTTTTCATGAGGACATTTACATGCCAAGGAGACAAGAGCGGGGCAAGAAGTGGGTAGGCATTCAGATCAAGGCCCAAAGGCAACCTAACAAAGAAACACACGGTATCAGAGCACTTTAGTACTTCCATGCATTTTGTACCTCTAATATCAGAATTTGGCTACTTCCATGCATAGGCAAGACCAATAACATGTCAAGAAGAACTATTTGGAAGGATCTACTTTGTGGCTTCGCTATTTTCATGTCGAACATGGACACGGATCCCAAATCGTGTGTACTTCATGTCCCATCTCTGTCCCCCTGACACGTAAGGTAATCCTCTAAATCCATAAGTAACATCGGCCAAAAATAATAGTAGTGTGAGAGTACTTACATTGTCATCATTATTTAACTCTAAAACACTTTTTTCTTTCTTTTTTATATTTGGTCATCTTTTATTATCTAGAATATCTAATCACATGCTTTAGTACTTTCAAGTTTTCAACGCTGGTAATTCAAATATCAAAACAAGAGATTTCCACTTCAATTTCCAAAAAATTCTTGTCTTAGATCGGTCAGATCACACTTCGTTACCGATGCAAGATGACACTCAATAACTGATTAGGCGAATGACACTTCATTACCAATAAGTTGGATACTGGAACTAGGGTGAACAATCGAGGACTTGGGATCTAATTTTTGCTAAACACCAATTTGTACAACTAGGAACTGTAACTCCTCGACTCCAATTAAAGAATCATATTTTCTTCATTTTGCACGACCAGGATTCGTAACTCCTCGACTCCTAAACACTTCCCAGATTCCAGCCCCACCAACTCTAGTATAGGTTGCTCCTAAGTTCCTAACTGTCTTGGAATCCAAATCACACCTTGAGGCAGTCTGCCAACTTTGAACTTGTGATCCTCGTATATGTAAGTAGTTTGTTAACCCGGTTAGTCTTCTAGGCCACCATCACCACCTCAGGAAAACCTGCAAAGTGCGCTGGCGTATTCAGTTCTGCACTCACTGCTGACCTTCAATATAGTTTTGGTCTTTTCCCCCTTCCTCTTTATTCCCTTTTTTGCTTTTGTTTTGACAATTCCTTTATTATGTATGGTTTCAGGTCATAACAGATAAGATTCATAAGTTACACTGATAGCCAAACAAACAAGTCTGCCTTCCTTTCTCTTAGCTTTCTCTTGGTTAATTTGAGAACGAGATTCCTTATCGGTGTGACCTCGTAACAGTCTACTAACAGATAGAAAAAAAATTATGTAATGTTCATCTAGCAAGGCAATTGATTTGTGACATTGCTTGTCTGATGTTTCATTCGTTCTACACGCAATGGCTTATACAAAGATGTCCACCGGGAGAATGAAGACCCAGGCCAATATGTTCCTTGCAAGTAAACTAACACATCATCCATAAATTAATGGATACTCTGACACACGAATAGAAAGACAGGAGAGATCAAGGATCCTCAAACGTCCATTAAGTTCCTTCGTAAATATCAATCACTTCTTTCTCATGTCAAAACAATCCTGGCCATTAATATTGTTAAATTGGACACTATGAGGGTACAGCATATTGGATCTCTTATGAGTCTACTTTCAAGATGGGTCTCCCTTGCTAAGAGCAAGAAAAGAAGCTCGTAATTGTCACATTTTCAACAATCTTTCTTCCCTTCAGGATTTTCATGAGCTTGGTGAAAACCACAATTTCTGGGCCTCTGGCACCAAGCTTGCCAAAATACAGTCCCTGAATATTCAAATATCAATCCAGACCTTTTATGTGACAATATCTTCGAGCTAAACAAGTGTAATGTTTTATGAATAACGAGTCAGCTCTTTAAAACAATGAGTACATAACAAACTGTAAACAAATAAGTGAAAATAAACGGGACAAGGAACATGTCTTTCTAGTTTATATATACAATCAAGTCGTAGAATGACACAGGAAAATCTCAATCTTCCAATAAACATCACAAGATTCTATTTACTGCCAGCTTTTATCTGAAGTTAGGAACCTAACTATTCGGCATACATGATATGCTTGGCAATTTAAGTATTGACACATGATAACTCTGCTTTTTTAATAATTGATAATAAAAAGACTAACCTTATAGTTTGTAGGTCTGCTGCTATAAAGTTTTTGCAAGAACTCCATAAATTCTATTGAATTACATCAAAAGCAAAACAATGATGAAAACACTTGTATGAATCCAGTATAAAAAATGTACATTTGCGTTTGTTGTAATACAAAAGACTACAATGTCGTTCAGGCTTCCCAAACAGGAGGTATTAGCCTGACTAATAATGAATGAATTAGGATTGTGTTTGTTGTTAAATAAGAAACTCGGATTTTTCTCAAGTAAAGGTTGTCTAGTTGATTAAATTACCATTTGGCATTCATATTGAAAGTATAAAAGTACATTAAAATGCTTATCACTTCCCCTTGCATTTTATAATGTATAAACACTTACTACTAGTTAAATATAGCTTCATAAAGTTCCCACATGTTCCTGATATTCTAAGAACTACCATGTCCTTGTTTCTTGTTCTTGAGATAATAATGTAGGGAAAAGTGAAGGTCTTTTTATGCATATAAGCCGTTAAACCACAATAAATTACTCCGGGTTAAGATGAAGTTATTAAGCTCAGTTCACACTCGTTGCACAAACGCCAATAAGAAACAAATACAACACACTACAATCACTGACACTGACACAGCACTGGTTATGGTGTGCCCCCAGTGTCCCCGTCCAATACACGACCTACACGATCAAGGGCGGAACGACTTAAGGGCTAATGTGGGCTCCAACCCACCCCATTTTTTTCTCGTATGTTTTTTATCTTGTTTTTTGTTTTCGTATATGAGTCAGTCCAGGGCCATTACTGACATTCTAAGTGCCATGTACAAATGCTTCAAAAAAAATACCATTTTTTAAGCACTCTAAGAAGAAGGGGGAGGTTCTGACATTATAAGGGTTATGTTAGTGCAGTTTCTAAAAAATAGGACGCCTAAATCTAAAAATAAAGATTTCGTATTAGTAATATATAGTGAGGTTACAAATTTTGAAAACTTTCTACTTTTGGGGTTCTGTGCGATCGCACAACTTGCACATGCTTGGAAACAGCCATGAGTCAGTCCATACCCCAGCCTACTCCAGTTCGAATATTTGGTTCCGCACTTGTAATACAGACAAGGCACAATCTTTTCACAATTGAAAGTCGATAATGAAAGCTTACTAATTGGCAGAAGGGGCCGCAGCGATCATCCCGGCCTTCCTGGCGTACGCAAAGATCCCCCCAGCGTCGATCACCGGACCGGCATCCCCGATCGGCTTCAGCTTGTACTCCTTCCCCGTGGTGTGGTTCACCAGCTTGCTCTCCTCGAGATCCACCGTCACGATGTCCCCGGTGCTGCACTCCTTCCACACCCCCACCGCCTCCGACTCCAGCGGATACACCTCCCCCGTCGCGACGGAGTTCCGGAAGAATATCCTCGCGTACGACTCCGCGACGACCACGCGGGCCCCCGAGGCGCCGAGGGCCACCGGCGCGTGCTCGCGGGAGGACCCGCAGCCGAAGTTGGCGCCCGCGACGAGGACCGGGTAGCGGGTGGAGTCGGACCCGGGGTCCACGAAGGGGACCGGGTAGGCGGAGGATGGGAGGCCGACGAGCGCGAGGGACCCGAGCTTCCGGTACTCGTCGGGTTTGGAGGGGACGAGGGTCAGGTGCTCCGCCGGGATGATCTGGTCGGTGTCGATGTTGTCGCCGAGGACATAGCAGGGGCCGTGGAAGGAGGGGGTGGCGGCGGACCGGGCGGTGACGGCGCCGCGGAGGGGTCTCGGAGAGGGGCGGTTTGTCACTTTTAGGGCTAAGGGGCGGGGTGTTTGGGGATGGAGGAAGGGTTTGGGGAAGAGTTGTGGTGGTTGTGCTGTAGCCGTCATTGACATCATCGTTGCCATTGCCATTGTTGGAGGGTTAGTGTGTTGAAAATGAAGAGTTTGTGACCTAAAATTATGTATAAGGAGGACATTTCTGTCATTTTAGAGTTTATATTGTGATACAGTTAATTTTAGGGTTAAAAAGTTGTCGCCACATAGGAATAAGGATGCCGCCGCCACATGATGCTACTCCATTGGCATGTCAACCGGCATGGAACCACCCAAATAGGGAGGACAATGGAGTGGTGCCACGTAGGCGAACGGGCTAACCCGGCTGCGGACAAGTTATCATTTTCGTAGGAATACTCTCCAATGCAAAGGTCAAATACATTGTGAAGTTGACATGACAAAGTTATTATGAGTTGGTGTCTAGTTCTAGACAATACACTTGATAATGACTTTAGCTCCACATTATCAATTATGAAAAATATATTTAGAAATAAGGAAAGGAGGGCAGAAGTGATCTTGGAAGTTGAAAAGTGATTTATTGTTTTTTCAATACTTTTGCATTGTAGAAGATTTTTCTAGTCTATTGTCTTGTGTGAATATAATCTTGCCACATAAGAATCACATTGTCTATTTGTCTTGTGCCTCATGCAGTATAGAAATCACATTACATTACAAGACATTAGGCCTCGTTTGGTTTGCGGAATCTCCGAGTTGGAAAAGGAAAGTGATTACTTTCCTATGTTTGGGTGCCAAAGAAATTGAGAAGGAAAGGAAAGTGATTCTCAATGAAAGAAAAATTATGGAAAAAAGTGATTCCATCCATCCAAGCAATGAATCACTTTCCCACATTGAAATAATCACTTTCCTTTTCAAATTCCTTGGCATTTCCAAACATCGGAAAGAAAAATCAATGAGAATTAAAATTTTCCAAAGGAAAAAAAATGACAAAGAATTGATTTCCTTTCCCTTCCATTCCGCGAACCAAACGAGACCTTAGGGTTGGAGATGCTCCAATTAGTGTTTGAGTCTAAGTCCTCCTGTGTCCAAGTAAAAAATTTGAATCCTGAACTTTAACTTTTTATTTCTCTTTTTTCTATTATGCCATCTCTATCATGTCTAACAATGAAACTTTTATTCGTAAGCTAGGGTGGGCATAACGGATAAATATTAAAAAAGAAAAAGAAAATCATGGTCTAAATTTTTCGATCAGACACCTTAACCTCTAAAAATCATTTTTTCACTATAAAGATTAACTTTTTTTACTCTAAGGATTCACTTTTTTTAATAATTTTTTGGCCCTTTCCAAACAACGAAAAAAAAGATGGAAATAATTCCCAAATGAAAGGAAAGAACAAAAATTTGATTTCCATTTTTAGCGAACAAACGAGGCCTTAAGATCGAAAATTAAATCATTAGATTGGTCGAGGGAACCACTTTTTTCGCATATTTTTCTTTCATTTAGGAATTATTTTAGTTCCCCCCTCGTTTTCTTTGGCTTCCAAACACATAAAACCTTTCCAATGTCATGCTTTTGCGCACGAAATGAGACATTTGTGCTACTTTTGCACCTCATCCCTAAAATTAGGTAAATATCTAGAGTTTATCTAAATTTTCTTGTCAAACATGATGAAATTCAAGTGTCTTATTAAATGTATGAAAAAATATAGTTGAACTTGTAAAACAAATTCGCTTTTGTTAAGATATTTGTTCATAATCCTAATTCTTATGCATAATATTTTAACGGAATCAATTAGATATACTTTTAGATCAACTCCACAAGAAAACTTAGATAGTTTTCATACTATCAGACACATCATATTTAGCTTACCATGGATTTAAAATTTAGATATATAGTTTTAGATCAACTCGACAAGAAAATTTAGATAAAATTTTAAAATTTCCACTTCTAACCATTACTTATTCAAAGCACAAAAACAAATTAAATTTTAAAAATATATGTGTACACAACGTGTGTATATATAATGTGTACGTAAATTAACGATTTAAAAATTATTAAATTTGACATAATTTTATCAAACAACTATCCTAGGCGCGGATGCAGCCATCAGTAGGGGTGAGCATTATTATGTTTCAAACCGAAAACCGAACCGAACCGAACCGAATAAGCAATTTGGTTCGGTTTAAAAAAAATTCGGGTCGGGTTCGGATCTGGAAACCCGCTTATTCGGTTTTCGGGTTCGGTTTAGGTTTACGGGTTCGGGTTCGGTTTAAAACCGAAAACCGAATAGGATATGTGAATTTACCTAAATACCCTCAACTCAACCCTAATATATAAACCCTTTTTCTCTGAGTTCTCTCTCTCTCCGCTCACAATTCGCTCAGTCTACTCTAATTCCTAAACCAGCCGCCGCAACCCTAGTTTTCTCTGAGCTCCGCCTCTCTCACCGCCTCTCTGAGCTCTCTCACCGCCTCCTCCCGGCGACCCCCGGCTCCGCCTCTCTCGCTCTCTTCTCTCCCCACTAAAAATAAACCCTAAATTCTAGATCTTAACCTTAGAGTCCCGAATCCCGGCTCCGCCTCTCTCACCGCCTCCTCCCGACGACCCCCGGCTCCACCTCTCTCACTCTCTCCGTCAGATCCGAAGATCTGAACAATACTTGGTCCTCCAAGTAATTTTGTAAGTATTTTTTATTTTTTTTCTTTTAATTTTTGTTTAATAATTTCCGAAGTTTACATGATGCATATGTTAAATGTCACGCCCCAGAACCAGAATACTGGAGAGCGGGGGCGGACATAGCCAGCTACGTATATTGAAATAGAATACATCTCAACTATACGATCACGGCTGTCTAGATATGAGGATTTACTACAAGCCAGCAGTCTCTTAAGGTCAAGCCTATTGTCTCAATCTCCAGCAATTAACAGAGTTACAAGATGTTAGAGCATCAAATATATATAAGGCGTCCTAAATATTACATATCGGATGATCATGAAGCTAGTCGTACAAAATGATAGGACTAGCAAGAGTTCGGTCATACATGATCAACCCTAGGATTTGTTAATTATGTTTACAGCCCGTAGGCAGACAGTAAATAAATGTGCATCGAGCTAACAGGTGCTCGTCGGCTAAACGCCTCAAAAGAATAAATTTACATATAAGTGGGTGAAACAAAAAGGGAAAACCCACTCGTAGCCCAGGTTCCGTCTAGTGTTCACCATTGGGCTAGAAGCTTGGTAGATCCTCGGGAGCTGCTCCGAAATCTGGCCACACAAAACCAACTGGGTCAAACCCCAGAAAGAGCAAGTGCCACAAGGAGGCCACAAATAAGAACAAAAGCCAGCATATCAGAACATAAAAAATAAAAGAAAGTACAAGTAGTAAAGTACACAGGGCGATAAACGACTAGGGACGTGGAACCATTCCGGGAGCCAGTTACAATCCTTAAACCAAATAAGGACCGGGATTGTACCCCTTCGCCTGAATAGCTCACTGTCTCTACCCATTTATCGTTAGAGATAAGTAAAACAATCATGATCAAGAGTTCCAGGTACAGGGGCTAGACAAGACTTAGACAGAGCTGGACACCATTCATTCACAATCGGCCAAGCAAGTACTACGGCTTACTACTTTAACTAACTAGGGTTATCACAAGCCTAATTACTAACAAGATGCAAGTGAGAATTTCCAGTCCCAAGCCCTGCAGACCATCCAGTTATCCTTCCGCGGGTTGAGAGTTATAGGTGGGTACATTGCCCGGGAGACAAATGTACCCTTAGGTGACTTAGAGGGTGCAACACATGACAGTGTGCTGGAAATGTGCTCTACTCGTCGGCAAGCTACAAGTCCATTAAAGCGTCCAGATAACGAGATTGCCTGTGACTGGAAATTCTCCATGTTCTAGTTTGATCTAATAATTAGCCTAATCCAATTTAGCGCGAGTCCCTGGCCGTGGTACCCAGGAAGTCACGTCCTAGACATGATGCAAGACAAGACAAGTGGATTGTACAAGCAAGCAAGCAGGAGCACCCACGGTGTCAAGTTGATTATACGAGTCAAGTTACAAGTTACAAGTCAAGTCAAGTCAGGTCAAGTACAGGTCAAGTCAAGTACATGTCAAGAGTGCGCCGCCACGGGCCACTATCAAGTCAGGTTGGTCATGTCAGGAGTGCACCACTACGGGTCACTGTCATGTTATGCTAGTTCCTTGTCATGCCATGCCATGTACAATAGTCATTCCAAACATATTAAGTAAATCAAGTTCATGACAAAAGACGTAAGGATATAAAATGGGCATAAAATATCTAATAAAATACCAATATACAGGGCTATATAAGAGCCAAGATTAAGGAAAAATAAACCAAATCTCCATGATTGGACAGATTGCGCAAGGGTCCCTGGGGTCGGGTTGCGCAGGAGTCAAGTGCGCCAGGGGCCAACTGCGCAGGAGTGAGCTGCGCAGGAGTCGGCTTGCGCTGAACTGGTTGGCACAGGGGTCAGATTGCGCATGAGTGGATGGCGCAGGGTCAGATTGCGCATGAGTAGAGTGCGCAGGGATAGATGGCGCATGGGCAGACTGCGCATGAGCGGACTGCGCATGAGCAGACTGCGCATGAATCCATGCGCACTCGGGTTGAGCGCAGTTCGCCAAGGGGCAAGCTACGCGGTCGGCGCTGCGCTAAGGAGCGCTGGCCGAAGGGGAATGCGCAATCCAGCCCTGCGCTAAAGAGCGCAGGCTGCTGTCTTCTTCTCCAGGCCGAGAAGAAGACTCCAAGAACTCTAAGGTTCAAAACTTCATATCTTGGTAAAATCAAAACCAAATCTAGATTTTCAAAGGTCTAACTTGAGTAAAATTGAATTCTCTTCCACATGGAAGCATCAAAACCCACAAAAATCCAACCAAAATAGATCAAAACCATGTAAATCCGAAAATAGTCAAAACCTAGATCTAGAACAATGGAGACTCCAAATCACAAAATGTCAAGTTCTAATATTGATCACCATGGCCTAATCTAGCTAATGAACAAATAAAAAGTGGTGCTTATTTGATGGCAAGGTGCACTTGCCTATGGGTTGGGGAGTTGTGTGGAATAAGAAGAAGAAGTTGAAAGAAATTAATGGAGTTATGGAGGAGAGAGAAGAAGTTGGTGGGTTTTAATGAGGGTGGTTGTGATGGAATGGAGGTGGAGAATAGGCTAAGGTGTTCCACTCATGATGAACCAAACCAAACCAAACCAAACCAACTCCACAAAATAAAACCAAGCCATGGTCAAAAATCCATTTACGAGAACCCGAATCCACAAGTCGAGAAAATAAAATACGTGCCGAAATCAAATCACGAGTACAAATACGAAATACAGGAAATGGAGGTGACATTAAATCTTAGTCTTAGATCATAGATCTTAGATTTTTTTTTTCTGAACTCTACATATTTATTCTTAGATCTTAGATCTTGGATCTGTTTAGGCCCTAGATCTGTTTAATTTCTTATATATGGCTCGAATTTTCTGTTATTTCTTTTGTTATATTTTTTTTGTTAAATATAAGAATAGATCTGTTTAGGCCCTAGACCTTTTTTGTTATATGGCTCGGATTCTCTACATAAGAATAGATATTTTTTGTTAAATATTTTTTGTTATATTTTTCTGTTTAGGCCCTAGATCATAGATGTGTTTAGCAATATATATATATATATATATATATATATATATATATATATATATATATGGCTCGGATCTCAAATCTTATATATATTTATCTCTGTTAAATTGTAGAGAAATGGTGCATATACAATGGTGCATTCTTGGATTATTTATGAAATGGTACATATACAATGGTGAATGCTTGGATTATTTATGAAATGGTACATATACAATTATACATTGGTGCATTGTAGAGAAATGGTACATATACAGCAGATCATATTTATTCTAATGTTATTTATGAATTTTGTTTTGCAGTTAGTTGTGGCTTGGATCTTTGGATCATTGGTGCATTCTTGGATTATTTATTATTATAATCTCAGCAAGCCAGCAATCGCTGTAAGCAAATCTTTGGAATTTTCAAGTTTCAAATGTTAGTTTATATTTTGCAGGGTCGCTTGCACTGCCAATTTGCACAAATGCTCCAAGTTTCAAATGGAAATTTATATTTTGCAGGATCGCTTATACTGCCAATATGCGCCAAATGGCAAATACTGCAATGCTATAATGGCTAAAAATATGAAAAAGTTTACAATTAAATGATTGCTTTGGTTGGTGTTGGGATTTGTATTTTACAATTTAAATGTTTGTTTGCTTGTGTCAGGATTTTGTTCTTTGTTCTCGTCAGGATTTTGTTCTTTGTATTTAACTGTATATGTTGTTTGTGTTCAATTTGCATTTTGATGTTCTGTATTTGGCTTGTTCTGTATTTGGCCAGCTCTTGGCTCTTGCTGGAAATTGGCCACCTCTTGGGCCTTGGCTCTTGCTGAAAATTGGAGTCAGCTCTGGAAATTGGAGTCAGCTCTTGAAATGGATCATATTGCATAATATATTTGTATTTCTTGATTTTCATTGTTTGTAACATCATATTGATCAGATGTCGTCTTTCTATTTTCATGTATGTGGATTGTGAACATATTTGTTTGGACTGGAGAATATTGCAAATATGCAACTGTATCTGTAATTCTGTATGGCTACTTGTTCTTATGGCTACTTGTTTTGTTGTTCATTATGTATATTGTATGCAATATGCATGATATTATTGATATTTTTTAGAGACTTGTTTTGTAATATTGTTTTTCATTTTGCTAGACTGTTATGAGTAATGAGTCTGCTGGATCCCAAATGACATTATTGATATTATTTTTAGAAACTGGTTTTGTAATTATGTATGCAGCCTACCATTATTGATGCAAAAAAAAATTTTGATACAATTTTTTTTTGTAAGCAAGCCCAAATGTGAATTGGCCCATTAGAAAAAGCCCATATATGTAAACCGAATAAACCAAAAAACCGAACCGATTATTTCGGTTCGGTTTTGTTTCGGTTTTTGGTTTAATCGGTTCGGTTTCGGTTTTTACATTTCAGACATTCGGTTTAATCGGTTTCAGGTTTTTCGGTTCGGTTTGAACCGATTGCTCACCCCTAGCCATCAGCTCGGGTGGACTGGAGCCCACATACATATAAAAAAAATCACTCCTTTTTTCTCTCTGCTTTTGATTTTTTGATTTTTTTTAATATGGATTAGCCCACCCAAATACATTGTAGCCTATTCCAGTTTTACTTTCTGGATCCGTCCTTGACTATGGCGTTCATGTGCAGTCGAGGACGACGAAAAAAAAGGTCGGAGCGATAAGAGAGACGGGAGGTGTCGACGGCGGTGGAGGAGGAGGAGATGGCGGAGGTATAGACATAGATGACCGCAGATCAAAATGATATTTTGCCAAAAAATATTTTCGTTAGCAAAAGTGTGCCGTCTAAATCCTCATAAATAAAGGTACCTAAATAAATAGGAGCCGGCTATACACACCCCAAGACTTGCTAAGGACACCCCACATAACTTAAATGTCATGTTAAAAGACCAATATACCTCCAAGACTTTCTAAGAACACCCAAAAAAAAATAAAAAATTCTGCGACAAACACGACAAATACTTGTCGAACGGACAATGGTCTGTTCGACAAGTATTGGTCGAACATGTATTATTTTGTTCGACAAACACTGGTCGAACGTGTCTTCTTGTGTTCGACAAACACTGGTCGAACATATTCTAATCGAACGTGCCATCTTCTGTTCGACATATTCTGGTCGAACGTACGCACTATAGTTCGACTGTCGTGGGTCGAACATTACTCTGTGAGTTCGAAAAACCAGGGTCGAACCTACCCGTGAATACACCAATTTTTTTTTTGTTTTAACAACAATTTATGGTCGGCGGAGGGGGGATCAAAAAGCGAGGGAAGGAGGAGGAGGGTCCGGGGGAGGGGGGGGGGGGGTCGACGGAGGCGGGTCGGAGGAGGCGGCGACGGCGGGTCGGGGGAGGAGGAGTGTCGGCGGAGGGGGGAAGGGAAGGGGAGGGGAGGGGAGTATGGGGTGTGCTCAGCAGCAAGGATAGAATATATATATATTTTTTTGAAATAGATGTCCTTAGCAAGTCATGGGTGTGTATAGCCGGCCCCAAATAAATATTCACCACGTACATGCTAACAGTGAGACGTCGTCAACTTAGTTGACGTTTCCAACACTCACTCCTTTGAAAAGAAAGGGAAAAAGAACATCTTTTCTAATCTCTCCCTTTCCGTCGTCGTGAAGCTTGCCGAAACTTTCATCTTTTTTTTCGCTGGTTGAATCTAGGGTTTCTGTTCTCTCCCCCTTCTCGTTTCTCGGAATGTCTCCTTCGCATTGAATCTCGGAAAACCCCTAACCCTAACCCTAAATTTCTGAGGGTGGAGGATTAGGAGCGATCATGCCGTCGATTCTGGCGCGGTACTCTTCGACGAGGGAGCAGAGGAGCAATGGCGGGAGCGGCGCGGCCCATGTATTCCTGAACGTCTACGATCTCACCCCTGTCAACAACTACCTCTACTGGTTCGGCCTCGGCGTCTTCCACTCCGGAATCGAAGGTCAAGTCACCGAACTTTTCGTACCATTCGTGTGATTGATTGCTCGAAGTGGCATGTTTAGTAAAAAAAAGTGATATTTATAGATGAATTTGATTCTATTTTGAAGCATGTTAAAGGGGATTTCTTTATATCTTGAACATTTTTTAGTCAATCTAAATGATGTTGCAAATATAGCCTTGGATGTTTTTGCGGGATTTAGAAATATAGTGTTTGGAATGATGCAATTAGGCTTTAGGATGCTTGGTTGCAACTTTTGTTGTTGCAAAATAGAAAGTTGTTGTTTGGTCATGACTTTGTTTCATTGAATGAAGAGAAAACGAGAGGAAATGGTGTAATGAATGTTGATATAATGGTTTTGTGGCTATTTTGGCAAATCTGGCCGCAACAAAAGCTGCAACATTTGGGGGATGTCTTGCAACTTTTGTTGCAGTTATTGACACTTGCTATAATTGCTGCAAAAATGTTGCGGCAGCACTAGTTGCAGTAAACCAAGCATCACCTAAAGTCAGTTCATTACTTTATATGGAAGTTTCAAACTATTTTGGCAAGAATTTATTATTTCTACGACATTTTTCTTGGATCCCGCTTCTTTCTTGAGTTTGCACAAGTGCATTATAGAAAAGGTTGTATTGTGTTTGTTTAAGTGATCAAATAGGTAGACATTTCACATGAGTTATAATTAGAAATAAGTCATTTGTGGATTTACAAATTGCAGTTGTGCGAAATCATCTATGTATGTTTATTAGAATTGTGTTTCACGGGGCATTAAAGAGTAAATATGGAGAAGACAAAAGATATGCCACAATATCTTGCTAAGTGATCAAAGTCGCATCAATTCTGGTGGACATGCTTCCATGTTTAACCATCAAAGACACCATTTTTTGTAGGGTACATATCTTGCATATAAAGCTGTATTCAGGGGAGGACGTAGAGTAGAACTAGGGTGTGCCATGGGCCACACTCAATTTTTCAAAATGTTATCTGTATACATGTGTAATATTTTAAATATTAAGGGGGTTTGTGGTAATTTTTGAAACTTTTGTAAAACAAATCTTACTACTAAACGAAAGAGCCGCACATCAATAAATGAAAAAAACCGCACTCAGTACTCTCCCTCCCAAAAAAATCCCACGTTGTACCTCACCTTCTATGATTTACTTCAACGGTGAATCAAGGGTGGCACTTGCAATGGCGACATGGCCAGCGCTGGCAAGTCTCCGAGTCCTACGAGGCTCGAATTAGACGACCAACATCCATAATACACAATCCACATGTAATTTTCAACTCATTCTCTTACTCTATTAGGGCTTTGAGAATGTTTCATCATGATTTTGAATTAGACTAGAATTAAGGCTTTAATTAAGACAATAATTATGCCTCAGATTAGGACTTGAATTAGTCCTCAAATTAGGACTCGAATTAGGAGTCCAATTACAACTCGAATTAGTTATGAGAAATGTTGGATTTATGACAGAGAAAGGTTGGATTTAGGGCTTCAAATTTAGGACTTGGTTTTGGTTGATTTGATTTTTTTACTGATGGGATCGAGATGGGTGTTTTTGTTTTCCTTTTACATATATCTTTTGCATCGAGATTGCAGATTTTGTTGCTTTGTTGATGGGATCGTGACGACTTACATTGTTTTCCTTTTATATATGGCTCAATTTTTTTTGGTTAGTACTCAATTTGCTTATGTAAGTTGGTACTTGTTTGGTTTTTGTTGACTATGTTAGTTATTTTGGGCTTGAACAAACACATTTTGTTTTGTTGAAACTTTAATGGATAAGTTTCTTATAAAAAAGAAAGTGAGGTGGTGAAGAAAGTTCCATGTCGTCTCAACCCGAAATTCAGTCTCAAGCCGAAATTCAATCAATTAGATATGTGAGGTCTAGTATACAAGAGGAAGTACCACAAATTGTTGATGACAATACATATGAGCTATCATCTGATCCTGCTAAGGAAAAGTATTAATGAATACGACGACAATAAGCAAATACAAATTGTTCGACGAGCATATCTTCAAAAGGTACCTTGTCAACCTAGAAACCACAATTTTACTTGGAGACAATTTGAAAATATTATACGTCGACTTATTCCTCAATGGTTTGATGAATTTGAGAGGTGGTTGGAGTACAACTTAAAAGAGGATGTTGCATATTGTTTGTTCTGATATTTATTTAAATCTAAGAAAAGGGCCCAAGGAGGTGGTGACTCATTTGTCGGTGAGGGGTATAAAAATTGGATAATTAAAGATAAGTTGTAGGAAGCATGTGGGAGGTCCTTCAAGTACTTACATGCTTGAGAACTTGTGATGATTTAATGAACCAAAATTAACATATTGATGTGTGTTTATCTAATCATTATACTCAAGCTTGATTGGACTATTGTGTTCGTTTGAATGCAACATATGATTGCCTTAAGTATCTTTTACACCCAGAATTGGCTTTTAGTCGGCACGACGAGTCTGATGGATCGAAAAATAAGGGAAGTTTTCTTGATCTACTACATTGGCTTGCAGAACATAATGATGAAACTAACAAAGCTGTGTTGAAAGAACTCTCGAGAGCAATCAATTGATAGCTCCATCAATCCAAAAATATCTCATTAATTATGTAACAAGTTTGACCACAAAAGCTATCATTTTGAGAATTTGGAGATGAGTTTTTTCCTATCTTGGTTGATGAATCATGTGATATCTCTGTTAAAGAGCAAATGATAGTGTAGACAAAAATGGGGGTATGATTGAACGTTTTGTTGGCATTGTACATGTTCGTGATACTTCCGCTTTATCATTGAACTTATTCATTGATTCGTTCTTTTCCAAGCACGGTTCAGCTATGTTAAGTTTAAGGGGGCATGATTATGACGGAGCAAGCAATATGAGGGATGAGTTTAACATTCTTAAAACTTTAATATTGAAGGAGAACACAACTGTTTTCTATGTTCATTGTTTTGCTCATCAACTACAATTAACACTTGTACCCATTTCAAAGAAACAAGAGGCTCAGTTCATTCTTTAACCATAATTGTTAATGGCGCAAAACACACAATGACGCAAAGACTTCCTAGCGTCTCGATGCAAGGCGCACACCTTTCTGAATTAAGACGCATTTTTTGCAAAAAAATGAAAATTATACATTATACATAACAAATTATCAAACTGAATTAACATAGAACAATATATCTTGAATAAAAGAAATCTAACGACTCTTAGAAAAATTCGCATAAGTATCATCAATTTAAAGCATAATAAGTTTCTAAGAGATTATATGTCCGAATCTCAAAATAAGTTTTTGCTAAACATAATTTAGTGTATATAGGAATCAAAGTGGCATGTGGGACCTTGCGTGTCAACGAGTGGGCCATGTAGCCATGCGACATGGCCTGCATGATTGCCACGAGCCATGCTGAGTTCCACTTTTTAGCTGGCCACGTGGCATTCAAGGCCTTTTGTCAGCGAGACACATGGTGTTCGGCGACCAACTTGGTTGCGGGTCATGTATCAATTGTGCCGTCCAACGTGGCATGCGGTTAGTGGGCCAATGTGTCATACGTTTAGCGGACCACGTGGCCTTCGAGTCAGCCACATGGCTTGACTGGCCTGCAAGAGGAACATGTTGCAATTATGTACACGTATAAATATATTTAAATATTGTTTATACATATTTATATACGTTCTTGGGAGCTGTAAAAAATTAAAACGTTACAGGACTTTTACAAGTGTTGAAAAGTTATAGGAAGTTGCATCATATATTGGACGATTACAGGGATCCGTACAAAATAATCGTTCTTTCACGGAGTGTAGCTTATGACTTCTCCACCATTGGGTTTTTGATGTCTTACGAGCTTAAATAAGGATTTGTATTTGAGGACTTTTATATTGCTTTTCTCATAAGAAAGAATTGATTTTGCTGTTTTGATGGACGCCTCATTGGTTAGCTATGCGTGAACTGCAACTTGCCAAGCCTAGATGGTGGAGAGGCAAGCCTAGATAATGAATTAATGGCGACGCTCAGTTTAGGTTTAAACTGCGAGGCCCAAGCATAGAGTAGTAGTAGCTTGTTGACCAGAGGCATAAAATGCTGTCTCATTACTAAGCTAAGAGTTCTTGAAGAAATAATGCTGGAATATCCCTCAGTAATTGCACACATTGACACCCCCCCCTTTCCCCCCTTACAGTGTTAAATTGGCAATGGTGGTTGGAGCATCTTCATAAGAGGTTGTATCGTACACTCCAAAACTAAGCATGGTGGTTAGGGTTTGTACCAGAGAAAAGGCGGAGCCAGAAAAATTTGTTAGGAGGGGCTAAGAGCAAGAATGAAAAAAAAAATTATATGATAACTCAAAAAATATAATAAAGAAATACAAAATTTACACAACCAACACAGGAATCGAACCATCAACCTTTGCTACAAATACCCAACAACTCAACCAATTAGGTTGCAACTAACATGTGATAGTATACTTAGTAGCTTCCGCTATTTATTTGGTTTCAAGTCCGGGCTATAGTCCGGGACAGCCCAGCTTATGCTCCGCCACTGTACCAGAGTGTTATGGGATACGCCTTGATTTAATATAAGAAAACTTGAGATTTGTAGGATATACATGTGCTGCAAAGAGCTAGTCCTAGAGAGCTGATTAGACAGTGTTATAGAAGTTGAGTCGAGAAGTTGTCGTTGTTGAGTGCTTGATACCGCCTCTGTCACAATTGTTGTGTGTGAGAAAGATAAGTTGGGCCTCTCTCTCTCTCATGCTATGGAAGTGGCAAAAAAAGGCAGGGATGAGTAGCTTTAGCTATATAATCATTCTCTATGGATACTGAGGGTGGGCCTAACAAATTTGGATGCCTCGTCCCTAGTGGAGGTGCTTGGGGTGGGGTACATGGTAAAAGTGGATGCCTTGTCTGGCTTTGAATCTTGAGACTATATTGGCTACTTTGGATCTAGGAACCTTTAAGGAAGAGGTACACAGTTGATGGACACAATGATTAGAAACATAGAAATCTTTTGGAAGAGAGAAGATTGATAGGCAAGTATTTGAGGGAAACATGAAATGGAACTTAGTTATGCAAAACAAGTGAAGACC
Source organism: Iris pallida (assembly GCA_029216955.1). Taxonomy (NCBI): domain Eukaryota; kingdom Viridiplantae; phylum Streptophyta; class Magnoliopsida; order Asparagales; family Iridaceae; genus Iris; species Iris pallida. The sequence continues at coordinate 18,246,341 of JANAVB010035820.1, read as the reverse complement.
ATAGAAGCCTGTACTTATACATGAAATAGAGAAAGAAGCCGTTCAGTGGCGGAGCATAAGCTGGACTGTTCCGGACTGTAGTCCGGACTTGAAACCAAATAAATATCGGGAGCTACTAAGTATACTATCACATGTCAGTTGCAGCCTAGTTGGTTGAGTGGTTGGGTATTTGTAGCAAAGCTTGATGGTTCAATTCCTGTGTTGGTTGTGTAAATTTTGTAGTTCTTTATTATATTTTTTGAGTTATCATATAATTTTTTTTTTTTTTCATTCTTGCTCTTAGCCCCCCCCCCCCCCCCCCTCTTCAAAAAAAAAACAAAATTTTCTGGCTCCGCCCTTGAAGCCGTTAATATAAGAACATCAGAATAACGTAAGCTTTGTCCTTTTGGAATCTAGGCATGGGTGTACCATATCCGACATGAATGCAAGGTAGTATAGCTTTTGGATGCGTCACACTCGGATATTATCCTCAAGCAGATACAGACCTTTAGAAGAGTATGTGTGCAACCTAGATTGCAAGACTTGGATACTCTTCCAATATGTTTCGGGCCCACTAATTTGTATATAATATTATAAAATATGTCAGGAGATGTTTCTGCCATGCATTTGTGGAAGCATCAGAATATTTGTTTGTTTGACACATCCCTTTGTCCTCTAAAGTATATGTCTGCATGGAGAATAGGTGATTAGTGTCATCATTTCTTATTCACAATAAGATAAAATGGAACATTTTAGGGGAATTTATGAAAATACCTTTGACTTACATCAAGGAGTATACGTGGAGGAAAGCTATAATTAGGTTCGGTGGGTAGGCGGGAAAAAAGGGGGGGGGGGGGGTGATGTTGGGAGGCATTGATGTAAATGCCGTTATTGGGAAAGCAACAATAGTTATAAGAAGGTAGTCCATGAAGATGGTAGTCTTTGTCAAAGTTTAGTCGAGGTGTTAATATGGTTTAGAATCTTTCGATGCCATCAAAGTGCTCCTGAAAACTACTACAATCTGACCAAGTCGGCACTGCCATTTGAGTTGATATAATTTACGCTGATAGTTGGGGTATAATGTCATATTTAGTCAGGGATTGGTATTGGTGTTTATAGTAAGTGAAGTTGATATATAGTAGACTAGCTCATCTTTCTAGGACTCCTGGCAGAGTTGAACTGACTAATTGAATCTTCAGAGATATATTAGCCAGGGGCTATTAGGTGGTTTTGATTTTTAAGGAGAGCAAGAAAACATTAATAGAAAATAACACATTAGTAACGGATTTGTTGTGGCTAGTCTAAGAAAGTGAAAGAGAAGTAGAGGGGCAGTTATCCACCTATCCTTGTAAGTTGCTAAAAATCTTCCTCACTTTGCAGTTCATGGAATGGAATATGGCTATGGAGCACACGTGTACTCATCAAGTGGAGTGTTCGAAGTGGAACCAAAAAGTTGCCCTGGTTTCATCTACAGACGATCTATAAGGCTTGGCACTACTGACATGTCACGCTCTGAGTTCCGCTTGTTCCTTGAACACCTCTCTGGAAAATATCATGGCAACACCTACCATTTGGTTTCCAAGAACTGCAATCATTTCACTGATGATGTCTGTACGCGCTTGACTGGAAAGCCTATTCCAGGATGGGTGAATCGCCTTGCCAAATTAGGTTAGTATCTATTCTAGATATGTTTCTTCTAAGTAGGATGATTAGACTAATACTGTGTGGACTTTTGGAACTTTCAGGTTCTTTCTTTAACTGTTTACTACCAGAAAGTATACATGTAGCGGCAGTCAGGCATTTACCTGATAATCCGGCATATTCTGGTAAGTTTGCTACTGCAACATTGGGTGGTTTGTGACTATTTATTATTTAATCAAGTGTTTGGATGTGTATTTGTAAAAACATTTCGTGTAATGCTTGCAAACCTTACCTTTCCTTTTCAATATCATAACCTGAAGCTAAAGCTCATGCAGCAGACAGACATCTCCAGATATTTGAATGATTGAAACCATTTTTTTTTTAACTTCAAAAAAGAAGAAGAAGAAAGCTTAAGGTTCTTTTTGTCATATAATGATATAGTCCTATCACATTTTGCTAAATCAAGGAAGTGGAATGTCGGATTTGCTTGAACTTTTCTGAGAATACATGCTCTGCTTACTCGAATTTCCTTGTGTGAAAATGAATTATCAGATGGATCTGAATCACTTGGCTCATCTATCGAGGAGACTGATGATGATGAGTTGGATCATCATCTGTTAACCACAGCTCCTGACAGCGACCCAGCCCATTCAAGAGACAAATATTGAAGCTGGACAGAGAAGTCCACTGTTCATACTAATCCCGTCCCTTAACTGTGTTTCTTAATCATCCTATTTGTCACACAGGTGTATAACTGTATTAGTTCCTTCACACTAATGTTGCAGGGGGCTTCCCCCATTGTTTGAAACATTTATGCTCAATGTTTAGGCCTGAATTGAGTATATTGTATTTTTATGACTGACTGCTATATTTGTAATTCAATCATTTTGTAGTGGTACTCGGTACTCCTGGGTACATACTGCACAATTACCAAAAATATTTATTTATATTTTTAGTTTTTAACTTTGGTTAGTTCATGGGTACATTGTGGGGACTAGTATTTTTGGAAATCAAATTTTTCTATTTCATAAAATTTGAGATATGATCCAAAACTGTCGATATTGCTGATCCTGATACTCATAGGAAGGGTCCAATATCGATTTTGATACCGATGGTGTGAACTTTGCTATTCATATGTATGAAATTTCTTATTGAGATATGAAAACCCTTGTGCATTATAGGTGATGAGTGAGAGAAAAATAAATATATAACTGACTAATAGGGTTTTGTATCTTGATTAATGATTAATGTCTCTCATTAATCCAAAATTTTATCTGATTCAAAGGTCAGGATGCCTGTTAAGCTTCAGAAGCAGAATAAAATAGTCAATATATTACACCAGGATTGTCAAAAGAATGCCGTGTCCTTGATGCATTTGACTAGAACCTAAGTACCTGAATTTGAAAGAGTTATTTGTATTTATCCTCTCAATTCTAATTGCCGTGTCCTTGATGGATTTGACTTGAACCTAAGTACTTGAATTTGAAAGAGTTATTTGAATTTACGCTCTCAATCCTAATTGCTAATACTATTACCCTCCATTTTTTTGAAATCACTAGTACCCACCCCCTCCAATTTCTTAAAACATAGGTTTTTTATTTTATTTTTTAAACATAGGTTTTTTTTTTGTTCTTTTTGGTTTGGGGGTTGGTTTAAATACAATTATAAACAACAAGTTATGAAGTATTAGAGAGTAGTAATAATTCTTTAAAGAAAAAAAATGGAAGGATAGCAGAATTAGCAATTAGGATTGGAGGGATAAATATAAATAACTTAATTTGAAATAAGAAACTTTAGTTTGTTTAAATTTTTTGCCAGTCTTAGACTGTTCCCATCCCGCGGTTCATTCAGAGGACCTCGATCCTCCGCTCTTGCACCCAGGGGCGGAGCATAAGGTGGGCTATCCCGGACTGTAGCCTGAGCTTAAATTAGTACAAAGAGCTACCAATCCATAATATAAAGCACAGTGGATTTTTGGTCCGACCCATATGCTTTGGTTCAACGATGATGAAAGGACTAAATTGTCCCTCTCTCTAAAACTCATTTTTGCTTTTAGATTAGATTATAGACAACCTATTGTTTTTGGTTCTACTACATAAATAAAAGGAGATGTCCCAACTTCTCCCTCACGTTCATCCCAGCATCCCAACTTCTCCCTCGCGTCCCTCCGAACGACGGCGGAGGCGGCGGCAGCGGGGCCTCCCCTCCGTCGCGGAGAACCGGAACTCCAGCTTCGCCGTGAGCCTCGACCCGCAGCGCGAACCGGAGCAACCGACGGCGGTGAGGTTACCACGGAGGATCTCCGGGAGGCATTCTTCGGCAGGAGAGAAGTCACTCGACCCTTCTTCAGGTGGTGGTCCAGTCGGATCAGTCTCCGAGAAGAAGAAGCAGCAGAGGTGGAACGACCATCGGCCGTCGGATCTGTTGTTCGTGTCCGTGCCATTATGACACGGGTTATCCACTAGTATGACAATATATTATATCTTCTGAGTGTTCGGTTGACGGTAACGAGCATGGGTGATCGGCTAGCGCTAACGAGCAAAGGTACCAGGGATGTGCTTGGTTGCTTGGTCATCGAGCTAAGATGGAGATTGTTGTATTTTATCCCGTTTTCGGTTGAGTCCTCAAAAGGGGTGACAATGAAGTTGATAATTTAGTCCCACATCGGGAAGGAGATGAGATCATTAAGTGTAGATAATTGGGACTGGTCAGACCTTACATGAGAATTCACTTTTAAAACATATGGGTCCATCTCAATATTGTGTACCTTCTGGGCCAACTAAGATTCTGGTCATACCGTATTGGTTAACAAATGCCATATGTCAACAAGATGGATTTGAAAGAGTATTATATTTCAACAAGATTGATTTTAAAGATTATTAGTATAGCGTAAAAAGAATAAATTGTTAGAACTAATTCTCAACTATGTATTTGAACTCTGAAATTAAAATATAAAATAATAATCTAACCGAGACAGAGGCTTGAACTTGGTTCAATGTCCTTAAGACAATATTCGTCCCGCACTGGTGCTTACGGTTTAATGGCGATTAGTTTTCCAGGATACAACGGTTTTTCTTCTTCGGTAGCAGCACTTCACACCGCAGGAACTCGACGAAGCAATATTGGTAGTCCCTCTCTCTCTTAGACTTAATGCTAGATGGATAAATGAGTTATCTCCAATGCTTCAAATACTTATTCTTTTATAAGTAACAAAGAGACACAATGGAAAGGACACACATTTCCAATAGATTCATTGAATAGATTCGTTACCATAGATTCGTTGTAATTGGACACACTTATTAGAAAATAATAATTACTATTAATTAGTAATTAAATATACATTCACTTTTCCAACAATCTTAAGACAATATTCGTCCCGCACTGGTGTTTATAGTTTAATGGCGATTAGTTATCACGTCCCGACCCGAAAAATTGCTCGTCCTCGCACCGATTTATCCGAATCATCGTTCTCGCTGGGCGCGATGCCGTACGAGTCTGGAGTTGCACTCGTACAAGGCAAGATGACAAGTTCTCAAATGGTTATCTTTGATATTGTTATTTAGCAACGGAAGAAAACAGAGTATACGAAACAATTCTCTTTATTGATGAATGAAATGAGATTACAAAGGCATTCAATAGCCCAACTGAATTTGCCAGATTGACTACAACACTCAAGTTCTCTCTTGCACACAAATGATTTCACCGTTCCATACATCATGCCTTATATATCTCGGCCGCATCAATCATGTTGCAAATCCGAGCGTCAATGCGATCAGACGCTTCAAACGCTAGGACATTCCATGCCTCAGCACGATCAAGCGAAGCTTCGCCGCGAGCAGAACATATCCTGAACCTGCGAGCAATCTAGTGAGGGTTAGTACTTTCGTCTGCGCTGTACTGATCAAGACTCACTTAGCTAAACTGACATTTAGTAATGTATTGATTCATGCAACATACAATTTAGTTATCTTTTTATGTTCTTCTTATGATCGGTTTCATGGCATATTCGAAAGTAGTAAAACATGTTACATTGGCAAGCATGTTATTTCGATTCGCATAAGCAAGCAGACAACTAATAGCAATCTCGTGTAGTTTCGTGATTTCTTACCAAACACTGACGCACTCGTCCTTGCACCGACGCAAGGTGAATGCGCCTCATTCCTTTCATGTCATGTTATAAGTGCTATGTGCAGGATCTCTGTGTTCCTGCACTTTCGGCCCACCGTTCCTTAACTATATGAAGGTCGTTGGCGTATCCGCGCCAGAATTGACTAAAGTTATTTCTCTTTTATTTTCTTTTCTCAATTTGGGTAGTCGGCGCCTCACAGGATGGGTTGCTCCCAATAACCGGAGGCTTACCGTTGCATACCAATCAGTGCGGCTTTCACATCAATAACCGGTCGCTAATTGTCTTAGAGATGTGTGCCCATCAAAGTTTAACGTCCCTCCTAGGCCAAACGGTCCCGGCGCCCCAACTCAAACCCGTTCGAGGGAACACCCGTGCATGAGAGATTATCTCCACTCCATTTTTCAAGTCCATTCGACCATGCAACGCGCGTCTTATTCAAACAACCAAACGTTTCTTGAGTCCGCGACTCAGACTTCGTATCATCTCGTATTTCTCACATTAACTTTCTATGTTCTCACATTCCATACTTCATTTCAATATTCAATGTCATCATGCCCCAACTCAATGTTCGTCAACCGAACAACTCGAAGGTCCCGAACATTTTCGAGGTATCATGTCACATCCGACAGTTCCGTCACATTCACAAATGTTCTCTTCGCAACGAAGCCATCTTTTATGATTCTTGTGCACGTACGCACGTCTTGACACGATTGTTCTCTATTTTTCGAGTCGTGCATGCGATGCACGTCTCGATACCGTATTTTCATGTTCTATGCCTTAGTATTCAATGTTCATGGCTCGTGCACTAGGGCACTCGTCTCAATTGTCTTTCAATGTTCTAGCCTTCTAACTCGTGCACGGGGGCACAAATGACTTGTGCGCTGAGGCACTCGTCGATACAGTTATCCCATATTCTTATGGTTTGTGCACCGAGGTGCTCGCCTTTGCGATATTCAATGTTCAATAGCGACTCGTACATTTGATGTACGTTTTATTTCAATTGTTCTATTTAGTGTTCGACACACACTATGTTCATCTCTCGATCGAGCCACACTCGTGGTCTCGATAGGTTAACTTAGCATACAACGATATATTTTACTTAGGCATAAGGGAGTAGGAAAGAGAAGTCAAAGTCCCCCCACCTTAGCCGATACGCCTTGTCGTTTCGTCGAGACAATGCGGCTCGATTTTATAACTTTATTTGCACGGCCAACTCTTCTGACTTGGTCATTCGAACACTTTGCGCTACGTTGAATTATCCAAGCGATTTGCCCTACCGTGACTATGCTTCAGTCCGTGGCAAGGCGACGATTTGGTTTTACGGACACCATTGCAAATAAGACAAAATATCGACCTCTTATATTTCAGCGTAAACGTATAGCCTGCACACGAAACCAACTAACTAATGCCTTGCGTCGATTCGATTTCTTAGAATCTTCGATCCGACTCAATGCCTTCTCTCGGGCCAACCTAACACTTGCATCGATACTCGATGCGTTCCTCGGGTCAACATAACTCTTTGCATCGGTCCGACTCGATGCATTTCGTGGGTCAACGTACTCTTGTATCGATACTTAATCGGGTCAACGCAACTATTCGAGTCAACGACTCAGCATAATGCACCGTGCGGAGCGGGTTACATTAGTCTCCCAGAATACAACGGTACTTCTTCCTTGGTAGCAGCACTTCACATCGCAGGAACTCAACGAAGTAATGTTGGTAGTCCCTCTCTCTCTCTTAGACTTAATGCTGGATGGATGAATGAGTTATCTATGGTATTGTTGAAAAAAGTGAATGTATACTTGAATTACTAATTAATAATAATAATTATTTTATAATAAGTGTGTCCAATTACAACGAATCTATGGTAACGAATCTATTAAATGAATCTATTGGAAATGTGTGTCATTTCCATCGTGTCGCTTTGTTATTTATAAAAGAGTAAGTGTTTGAAGCATTGTAGCTAACTCATTCATCCATCTAATATTAAGTCTAAGAGAAAGAGAGAGAGAGATAGAGGGACTACCAACATTGCTTCGTCGAGATGCTGTGGTGTGAAGTGCTGCTACCCAAGAAGTACCATTGTATTCTGGGAGACTAATCGCCATTAAACCGTAAGCACAAGTGCGGGACGAATATTGTCTTAAGGACATTGAACCAAGTTCGAGCCTCGGTCTTGGTTATATTATTATTTTATATTTTAATTTCAAAGTCTAAATACATAGTTGAGAATTAGTTCTAACAATCTTAAGACAATATTCGTCCTCCACTTATGGTATAATGGCGATTAGTCTTACAGGATACTACTGTTCTTCTTCTTCTTCGGCAACATCACTTCACATCACAGGAACTCGACGAAGCAATATTGGTAGTCCTTCTCTCTCTTAGACTTAATGCTAGATGGATGAATGAGTTATCTCCAATGTTTCAAACACTCACGCGTTATAAATAACAAATAGACACAATGGAAAGGACATACCTTTCCAATAGATTTATGGAATAGATTTGTTATCATAGATTCGTTGTAATTTGACACACTTATTAGAAAATAATAATAATTAATAATTAATAATTCAAATATAACTTTTCCAACATAAATAATATTTATTTATTTATTAATTGAAAGAATATATATTTTTATTTATTAGTAGAAAAAATTTCTATTTTTTTTTTGGAATTTATTTTTCACGGTGAAGCCTAAATTTATTTTTCAGACAAATAATAATCTTTTACTAAAATAATAATAATATATATTAAACCAGATAATCATGTCCGTGCAATAAATGTGGACCCCGGTCTTTCGTGTCTCTGTGTTCACCTAAAAATTTTCCATTGCCAGTTGCCACAACCGTAGACTTCTTCGAGCCACCCTTCCCCCGACATGGGAGGCCACAACTCCGCCTCCCCCTCCGCTACCGCCGCCGCCTCCTCCTCCGACGCCACCGCCACCACCTCCTTCTTATCCGTCCTCCGATCTGCCGCCCTCCGGCGTAAGCCCCTGCCGGGCCCCGATGATTCCCGCGCTGGAGGGGACGTGCTCGTCCGCCGCCTCGGCCTCCTCGATCTCATCCTCATCGGCGTCGGCGCGTCCATCGGCGCCGGAATATTCGTCGTCACCGGCACCGTCGCACGCGACGCCGGGCCAGGTCAGGATGATGCCTCGTTTTATTGCTTTGTGAAGTATCAAGTTTTTTTTTTTTTTTAATCTAGTGGAGAGGGGGATCAATAAAATTAGGGTTTTCTGTTATTTTCCAGCTTGAAACGAGTTAATTTAAGGAGACGGATTAAAGCGAGGGAGATTGTTATAGATGAAGAAAATTAGGGTTTTATGTGATCAAGTTTAGTTCATTTCCAGCTCGAAGGAGAAGGGTCGAGTCGTCCCCAAGTAGAGTGAGGACAAGTGTGGGAGATCAAGTAGGATGGGGAAATTGCGGGAGATAAAGAAAATTAGGGTTTTCACTTTTCTCTATAAGTTTGTTCAATCTTTGCCATCTTGGAATAAGTGATATTGAAGGAGACATATCTGAGTTGTTTCCAAATAGGGTGAAGGGAAGTGAAATCAGGATTTTTTTTATTTTTTATTTTTTATGTTGCTTTAGTTTTGTACAGCTCGAGAGAAGTAAATTGAAGGAGACAGATCAAGCGTTTCCATTCACTACTTGCTATCTTTTTCCTTGACTACTACATGTGCAACGATTTCGATGTCAAGAAAACAAGACAATTGAAGCTGACATTCCGAAGTAGATGATAAATGGGAGAATTAATTTGATGTTCCAGATATCATCGATCAGATGTGTAGTATTTCAGCATTTTTAAAAAACTAAAATCACGTTACTATTAAAAAGTATTTCCAAGAATGGTTCTGAAACTTATTAGCAGCCTTTTTTTTTTGGTCTTAAATTACGTTCTGAAAACTAGAATGAGACTCAAATGGCCATGAAAGCGTGATATATGCGCATTTTCAAAACACGATTAAAAAAAGAAAGGTATTTTGGTAATAAGTTACAGAACTACCATTCTTGTGGAAATTGTTATGGAATGTTGTAGAAATATCTTATTTTAGACAAAAATCCTAGTCGTGTTTTATCAAAATGGGGTTTGATATGGAGAACTCCTCTAACTGAAGAACTCTACAAGATTACGACAAGAGAGGTACTTGCCATAAAGTCTAGAGGACTAGTTGGTAAGCAGGTAGGTTGTGGTATTGGTCACTCACACAAGTAATGCTCGTATGATCATACAAAAGAGCTACGGAGAAGTCCTCTAACTGAACTCAATAAGACTACGAGAAGAGAGGTGTAATTGCCATAAAGCCTAGAAGAGTAGTTGGTATTTAGGTAGGTTGTGGTATTGGTCACTCACACAAGTAAAGCTCGTATGAGCATGCAAAAGAGCTATATAGCTGGACCCCAAAGTAGGTGTCATTTCTGATACGTATGGGACAAAACGCTCACTTGAAAATCTACATAAGGACACATCAAAACCATAACCATCTCAAAGTTGTTGAGACTGTATTGTGTCGTACTCGTGTCTACGGCACATTGTTGCAAAAACATAACACGACGCAATACGAACATGGCATTCATTTGGTGTGTCATATAGTATTTTGGAGTGTCTATGTTGTATCAAATATGTGTCCTACACGATGCGACACTGACATGTCACCAATTTTCGGGGTGGCTGTGTTTCCTAGGTGTAATGTAAGGAAAGTGAGTGCATAAAGGACGAGCTTCATTAAGGTATCATATAGGGAATTGAACTCACCCTTGAGGTACAACGTTGGCTACAGACTCCAGAGCCACACATTCATGAATACGTAAGATTTGTAGTCTACATGTCATGTGTGTGTTTCTATTTGAATGTTTAGCCTGTAAATCAGAGGTGAATGTCATTTCCTGAGAAAAATATAATTTGGACACTTTGTTGGTCTAATGAGTATTTCTTAGAGTTGCACCTGGTTGCATGGGTTTATACTGCATTGAATATTGAGGTTGGTTTGCTTGCTTCCGAGCTAGCGATGGCACTTCATAGGAAGTCTTATTGGCAAATGCTGCCTGCTAGTCGTAAAATTAGGCCCTTGTCGTCTTCTCAGTTGTGTATAGTGCACCAAACTTAAATGATGAAGACATGATGTTGTCCCCAAACAAAGTTAAACGAATCTCATGGCTTCTTAATAAATATGCAACTGAACTTGGATATATGAATTCCCTTAAATTATATACTATCAAGGTGACAGCTTTATCATATTGAGTTATAGATTCATACACTCTTTGTGATATCCTCTCTTGTCTAATATCTCATCTGTGTGTTCCTTTTATTCACCACCTAATCAAATACAGGTGTTACAATCAGCTTTATTCTTGCTGGGGCTGCATGTGTACTCAATGCTCTCTGCTATGCCGAGCTGTCTTCACGTTTTCCAGCGGTTGTTGGTGGTGCATACTTATACTCATATACTGCATTCAACGAGCTGACGGCCTTTCTTGTTTTCACACAGCTAATGTTGGACTACCATATAGGGGCAGCGAGCATAGCCCGCAGCTTAGCTAACTACTTGGTGTCCTTTATACAACTGTTTCCTCTATTCAGGGGGCACCTTCCGAGCTGGATTGGACATGGAGGGTTAGAATTCTTTGGAGGAGTCGTGTCAATTAACATACTAGCTCCTATTCTTCTTATTCTTTTGACAGTAATTCTTTGTTATGGTGTCAAAGAATCTTCAGCAGTGAATTCATTTATGACTGCTACAAAGGTAATTTTCTCTGACCTTGTTGCATCGTGGATATTTCATCCGTTTCAGTTCTTGGCATCTTTATGTGGTTAGTTTTTATGACATACTGCATAGAAATACATTTCCAGTAATTGATCTCAGCTCCTACTGGTGCTATTTGCTAAGAGTTGTAACTTCCATTAGTTTTTCTTGTACACATGCGTGTACACATTCCTCCATATAAATTCTCTTTATGTGTATTTGTCATATAAATGCTCTCAGTTCCTGGTATTAGGAAGAGTGATTCATTGATCTCGAGATGTGCTCAATAAATGGTTTTGTTCGTTATTGCTGGTTCTCTGTGTTATGTAGGACTAGTTGAGTATGTGTGTTTATATTAGTTTCTCGGTGAATTTTGATGATTCTGAAAGATATATGGTTTATTACTAACTACTTCTTGTGGATGCATCTGAGGCATTGATATACCCTTCATATTGGAGCCACTAGCAGCATTACTCCCTTTGTTAGACATAATTTGTAGTATAATGTTCGACTAGGTTATAACCCAAACATTGAACTTACACCTTAATTGAAGGATGTGCTATTACCCTTACCTTTATGGCAACTCCCTTCTGGTTTCATAGGAATGTTATCTTACCAATAAAGAACAATCAAGTTTGACAATCTTTACTATTTTTCTTTATGATGAAGTAAAATCAGGTTTAGCTATCTTAATGCACGGATATTATCCTTTTTCTATCTTCAATGAATCTACTAGAAGTTATTTCATCCTGCTTCCATTGTAAACTTAATGTATTCACTTGTCAATGCACTAGCCATTATACTTTGATCCTTCTTTCTATCCAAGATAAATAATATTTATAAGGATATATCGGTATGGTAATGTCGATTATATATATATATATATATATATATATATATATATAGTACAGAATACCACTCCATTCCTAAAGGGTTCCTGTAGGATGTTCCTACGAGGAATTCCACATCGTAAAAGCCGGGTAGGCTACAATATTTTCGCCATAATAAAGTTCCTAAGGGCTTGCGGTAGGAAGTTCCTACAGGGAATTTCACGTACTGAAATCCTGGTAGGCTACTATGTTTTACCTTCCTCCTACATATTTAGTTGGGATTTGGTGCGATGCATGCGGTCAGTCACTGGGAATCAATCAGGTTTTCACACATGGAATTCCCCGGAGAAACTTCCTACAGGAACCCCTTATGAACCGTTTCCCCTGCGAGAGTGTGTGTATGTGCGCCCGTGTGCCCCTGGTTCTTTATCTCCATCGAAATTATCCCATGCGGATCAGGGTAGCTTCCTTCTACATAGGTGGCTAAAAACATGGTAGACATTTTGCAGGTGCTCATTGTCATCGTTGTTATTTTTTCTGGTGCTTTTGAGGTGGACGTATCAAATTGGTCACCATTTGCTCCAAATGGTTTCAAAGCTATTGTAACTGGAGCAACAGTAGTATTTTTTGCATATGTTGGATTTGATGCAGTTGCTAATTCTGCTGAGGAGTCGAAACGACCACAGGTATTCTGCATCAAGATTTATTGGGTCAAGTGTGCATCGTCTCATCTCTTTTTTCCACTCTCCTGATTGCTGGTTCCTTCTAATCAATTTTTCTTTTTTTTTTCTCATTCCAGAGGGACTTACCCATTGGCATTCTAGGAAGCCTTCTCATATGTGCACTTTTATATATTGCTGTCTGCTTGGTTATAACTGGGATGGTTCCATACCAATCTCTTGGTGAAGATGCTCCTTTGGCTGAAGCTTTTACAGCCAAGGGATTGAAATTTGTTTCCATCTTAATCAGCATAGGTGCTGTTGCGGGTCTAACTACAACTCTTCTTGTAGGCTTATATGTTCAGGTCAAATTTTGAACTCCAAAATGATAAGCAATTAAGCATGCATGCAGTTTAACAAGCTGCTTTACCACTCCCAGTTGTTTATGTATGTACTGTTTGCACTTTCATTCTTACTACTATGAGATTTTATGCTTACAATATACAGTCTCGCTTGTATCTTGGGCTTGGAAGGGATGGTTTGCTACCTTCAGTATTTGCCAAAGTGCATCCTACACGGCATACTCCTATTCATTCTCAGGTGTGGGTTGGCTTTGTTGCTGCTGTCATGGCAGGCCTCTTTAACGTGCATATGCTCTCGCATATTCTCTCAGTTGGTTCTCTGGTACGACATATTGTTTTGCTGTATCTGAAAGTAGACTGCTTTATAAATTTATGTGAATGTATCAAATAACTTCCATATGATGATTTGTGTAGCTAAATAACTGCTACTATTATAAAACTTTTTTGTTCGACTCCAGTTTAATCTGATGTTTACTGGACAGACTGGCTATTCTGTGGTGTCAGCCTGTCTGATAACCTTGCGTTGGAAGGATAAAACTGTAAGCCAAATTTCTGGGAGGTGGATATCAACTTGGCATGAAGGCGTTATCTGTCTTCTTGTAGTTGCGTCCTGTGGATTTTTAGCTGGACTCTGCTATCGCTTTAATGCCTCATTTATCTTGTTAATTATATGTACTCTTGTAGCTGTCCTTGCCACAGCTGCTCTACATCTTCGACAAGTGAGTTCAATAGATCACTCCTTACATATGACTTCTGTAGTTACTAGTTATGTTATGCTGATCATGCAACTGAAAGATCATTCTTTTGTAAGTTATATTCTACTGATTGCATTTGTTGCATATTTGCCTTCTGAATTGACTTACAATTTTTTTCCTCTCCTTGAATAAAAAGTGCCTACAAGAAAATTTTATTTCCTCAAACTTATCTATGAATCCTTCCAGTGGAGAATACTTTTAACTCAAACAGTAGGTTATTTGTAGATCTCTCTCTCTCTCTCTCTCTCTCTCTCTCTCTCTCTCAAGCAGAAAGGGTGTGTTGCTGCCACTCCTAACCAAACCCCTCTCCACCTCTCCAACCATCATCACTACCATACAGATACACACCAGCAAAAGGGTTGGGTAACATTCCATATCAGACAGAGGGCACATTCCTCTAGCAAAGTTACGCTTAGAACATATAATGAACCAGATATCTACATTACATGAAAACTGTGTACTCTTTGGCAGTGTTGCATAGAAAATGGATGATCAACTCTAATATTATTTAATTTAATCAACAAGAATTTTAATGATGTTGAGATCTTGGATCTCCTAGCTTACCTAGTTGCTTGTTTCATATAAAGATATATTTATCGAATTATATAGTGAAAAACAGTTGTTACCTAGCAATTGAAAGGACTAAAATTTTCAAGGAGTAGATATGGTGTTGGTGTGCATAGAGGATGGGCTTTATTGTCATCAGAGCTAAAGATTTATATATCTCACTTATAAATAAGCATATTAGCAAGTGAAAAATAATATTTTCTTCCAAGACGTGAACGTCTACAACCAAATTGACCTAGAAATGAAAACATGTTCCAAAAATGGCTGCAAAGCTTCCAGAGCTAAAGATTTATACGCTTCAATTGTAAACAAGCGTATTAAACAGGTATCTTGTCTATACCATTTTCTTCCAAGCAGTGAACTTGTACGACCAAATTGACCTAGAAAGGAAAAATATGTTCCAAAGCATAGTATTTTTACATAATTGCAAATGCTCACATCATTTTGCCTTAGTTGTTGACATGCTACTTGAAATAATGTGATGGTGTGAATGTTACGGTTATGCTTTTCTGAATTTTTGTTCACTTTTATTCTCTTTCAATTAACAGGTTTATGTAGCTCCACCAGGTTTTTCATGTCCAGGGGTCCCCACTGTACCTGTTGCCTGCATCTTTTTCAACATCTTCTTGTTTGCACAGGTCCATGTCTTATGCTTTGCCATAGTTTTACTGTTTTTTGCCCACTTTTGGTACCTTGATGATTAAACTTGTTTAGATCCAAAGTCCTTTCACAGAGTTGTGGCCTAGATGTCTAACAAAATCTTCTTTGAGATTATGGACCCCATTAAGAGTATCCATTAAGTGAATGGCCCAAATGTATATCAGTTTTAAATGCACAGGTAAGCATGTCTTAATGTACTATCAGAAACATAGAAGTGAAAATAGACATGTTTCACCTCAACTTGGACCAATTTGATACTTCCGTAGAATTGAAGAAGCCCTCATTAAGTTGCAAGAATTACAGAGTATTAGGTAATCTCTCTGTTTGTTGTACACATGAATTGACCAACTTATATAACTAAGGCTGTGATGACACAAAATATATGTAACTTATCAATTCATTATTCAGGGGAATAATTCAAATTTTGTTGGATGATATAATCCTAATCCATGAATTTTCTATTGTTAAAAGGATCTCTTGAATATTTTTGTGTTGATTCTGTTGAACAAAGTCACTCAACTGCTTCACTAATTCCTACTGAGCAAATTTCTATAGACAACTGTCATGTTCCTTGGGTATAAAAGAAACAATCAATGCCTACTTGTGTTTAGTAACCTTCAAAAATTAAAGACTGATACTCTATTGCTAACATAAAAAAAGAATATATTATGCTTGCAGCTACATGAAGAAGCATGGTACAGATTTGTCATCCTCAGCCTCATTTCTGTTGGAACATATGCATTTTATGGGCAATATCATGCGAATTTCGTGAGTTCAGATCCATCAACAGCTTACGACAGAGTTTCTACAGAAGAAGAACTCTAGTCATGGAAGTCTTATAGGATCAAGTGTTCTTTTGCTTAGTCTTGTGGTGATGAAGACACTACCCTTTATGAGTTTTAATTCAGCTGAGACGGCCTACGAAGGTTAACTAATTGGTGCCGATAGCAGATGTGTCTCATAACAAATAAGGCATTTGTTATGCACCATTTGAAGCAACTAGAGCCGTAAATGTATATGACGAGGTGACAAGTAACCAAATTTCTCATCTATGTTTACAGTGACATTCTTTAAGGAAAACATGATTCTTCAATGTAATACAAATTTTGTGATAACGATGCAATGCATGCATCTTGTTGTACAATATATCAAAATCATGAATAGGATGCCATTCAAAATGGAATATACAGAATAGATAATAATTGTACTTTGTTATCCTTGGAGAACATTTATGTGAGCATTCGTGTGTGTCAGCTCTCTTCCTGCATTAATAGCCATATACAACATCATACTAAACATAAGCGTACGATTTGAGCGTTGATGATAGCAATGTCTTAGTTTATGGTTCCTTACAATGCGATCCATGATAGTTGGTAATGCTCCTGCATGTGTGTGCATACGAATACTTGAGATTCTACCGTTGCCAAGCAAGTTGAGCATTCTGCATCAACAGTGGCACAAGTGTTGGAAATTTCTTCGATTTTCTTCTTTTGAATAACTGCAACAAAATAAAATATTATATTGTTACATGCCTCCGGGGAAGCCGTGCACATAGCATTGTCCTAAGAGTTTATTTGAGTCTATGTGCAGACTTGATCCGAATCCTCCTAGTGGGTAAAATTCTCGCTCTACCGGAATCTCTTTGCCGCACTCGACTTAGAGAGAGTGACCCTCGACTTAGCTTTGCCCAGAACAACAATGAAGAACAGTAGGATTTTGGGAAGGAAATTTTTTTAGAGTTTCGGAATGATGTTTTTCTTTATAATGGATGAAGGAAAAAGAACAAGATATATATAGGCATTTGCAAACTGCTAGGAGAATAATAGCAGATTAATAAGTCAATTAAAGCGAACATTACAAAACGTTTACAACACACACAAAAATCACATGGTTCATTGAACCTGGACGAAATTTGAATAGTAAACGTTACAAAATTTAAATGAATAGTAACGGTCATAAAAATCAATGAAGAGCAAAAAAGATTTTTGGGTCTCGGCTCGAACCAGAAGAGAAAATCGAAATCGAATTGGAACTTACCCACTCCCGTTATGCGCACCGAACCGAGCCGGGGGGCAGCGGCGGCACCGAACCGAGCCGGGGGGCAGCGGCGGCGGCACGCGCGTGTAGCCCGTGGGGCTCCCACACAACGCTTTGAAGAAGCAAGATGGATCAAGGTATTATGAGCTCAACTCACTCCCCTCTCCCCACCGATGTGGGACTGAAGTAGAGGAAATGAGCTTTTGGATAAAGTGTGTGAACACACACACAGCTAACAAGTGCATTAGGAAGTGTATGCAAGGTGACGTATCCAATTTCCTTGGGAGCCAATCCACAGTGTACGCCATTGAGTGTTTGTTGGACACCATAAGATGTTCAAATTAAAAGTTTCTTCTGATTCAATTACCAATAGCTGTTCCTTAATTTTCAAACGAATAAAAAAAAAAAAAAAAAAAAAAAACAATAGCCGATGTTCATCAAAAAAATGATGACAATTAGACAAGCAAATAAAAGTCGATAGATTGTGAACATAAACACCAATTGTGCAAATACCAAAACTGGTGTCAGACATGATTCTCAAAATTCTGTCTATAACTTCAAATGTCCAATCACCAAAATACAACAATAAACCAAATGCAGTTGCCATATATATACTCACTATGCTAAGTTATACACATCAGCTCTATGTTATACATGCACAAGTTTTGACACTAGGCTTTCGGAAGTCATTCAAGCAAAGCTATCAAGCTTCTCTGGAATCTGAACTGGTCGTTATTTAATGATGAAACACTAAAGCTTTTTGGCTTCTTTGTACTCAAACTGTTCAACTGGCCACAGGGTTCATGACATAGCAACACTGAAGTATGGTTCTGCTGTAGACTTCCCTTTTCTGGTTCCGAGAATCAAAGCGAATTATGCTCGAATGTTCCGAAGCTGGACGGTCCCTTATGTAATGGCTGTTATGACAAAAGTCTTCCATGATTAGCAAATAATAACAAATCAATAAGCATAAAATTAATATAAGCCAAGACCAGATAGCACAAGGGCTTGTAAGGAAGTGTAGTTAGCATAATTCAAAATAATTTAACATTTTAACATGAAAATTTAAACCATCCAGTGATTAAAAATTTGAAGACCTCTTAAGTTTTTGTTCTTAACAGGTAGGCTTTTAATTGCTACTATAATCGGTACTAAAACGTACGAGCATTTTATGGCAGAAAATATCAGTTCTTTGTTTTATACCTGCTTATGTAGGACTTCTGAAAACTGAAGTGTCATCAGGAAAGATCTTGGTAATAACTATTAGAATATTCATAAAAATGCAATTGTTTGTAGCAAAGAAAAAAAATCTGCTTGAAAACAATTACATCAATCCACATATTTTATACTATAAAGAATGTTGCTGATCAGCAGTTGATTTGTAATGATATCAAAATAACCTATGCATTAATTGTCGGGGAAAGTAAACCAGGGCAGAAATTTAAAAGTATGTGACAAGATGGATACACAGTGGGGTTGGGAAATGAAAGTACCAAACATGCCTAATTAGACAAGTTTCATATTCAAATAACATAAATTTAGTACAGAAACTGACCTTGCTAGCCATCTGAACTATCTTCAGTGGAGTCTGCTAGCATGGACACCATGGCAGCACAGCAAAAAGATTCTTTATCCTTCAGGAGTAGACAGCTGCCATCTGAATTCCACTTTAGGTCGCAGATGAAAAACTTTGGCAATGGAATATTGACACAACAAGCTCCAGATGGGCTCCACGTATACAAATTGGGGCTCCCAGTGCACAACACAACGCGTGGGCATGTTGGATCCCAGGCTGCTGCTCGGATGGGCTCTTTCTGCACCAAAACTGCAGCAAGCTCAAGACGGCGAATATCCCATATCCAAAGAACAGTTGGCATGTTATCATTGCGAGTAAAGAGATACTGGCTATCGCTGCTCCATGACAATAGACCTGCATAATCACATGTTAACTGAAATATATAGATTATCAGTAAATTTTATTGAAAGCAAGTTTTCATATTCCGAGGTCATTCAGGCTGTGTAGTGTGACTGGTGTGTATAGTGTGACTTGTGTTCAACTCAATTGGATCATCTACAGCACCCTTCTATACAATAAAAAAACAGTGATTCTATTAAATGATTTCATGCACTCAAACAGGATTTAAAAATATAGCAATTTAAACTTAATGCTAGATAAGTATGAATCTCTGGAGTTTCAAACCTTCAAATCAGATATCAAAAGGACCATTAAAAATGTAAATAATTTTTCAGTCAAACAACGGGGAAGAATGGACAATGAAATACTAACCAACCCCTTGCTTTGGGTTGGGCTTGTCTATTGTTGGCTTTTGAGATGGTAAGCTGATAGGAACATCCATTACTTTGTATTTGACTCTGGAGTTTCCATCAGTAGCATTTTCTGCAATTTTACAGCAAGAAAGTTTTATTAACAAAGAGGAAGGTCAGAAAGAGAGTATATAATATGAGACATATCCAGAGACTGCAAAGTGTAGGAGGAGATTAGCATCATGATGCAAAGAACTGTCTAATATGTATGGAGATAGTAGAAAATGTCAAAATACTAGCACATTCTACCAACCTTTATTGTGACAGGGCAAAATATAATCAACTTTCTCAAGTACAACTATATTCCTTACACAGTTGCTTGATTCCAACATCATGTTCCAAGAGATTACCAGCATAAAAGATACAAAGATACAGTTATCATCACACTATGACAAAAGTGTCTAACAATCCAATGGTTCAGCAAAAATCGATGATCCATTCACAGAGGGCTCACCATGTTATAACACCAATTCTTAAGTAGGCATGGACACATTGAGAAAATATGAAGGATCTGATTTTTACCGATATGGAATTGGCCATGGAGCAGATCTCTGAGAATGGCTACATCATATATGTATTAACTATTAAGCAAATATTTATGACTAACAATAAAAAAACAGGAGATTGATCCTCCTACATATTGCATCCCAAGTTGTAAACTATGTCAAAGTTATATGGGTGTGGATGATGAAAAGTGTGTAGCGCAGGTATGGTGGCATATGCCTTAACAACTGCAGGGAAGGTTTTGTGGCTCAACATGTGCCTAGGCAACTTACTAAGTACTATAAAGGAAAAAAACAAACAAACATTTTCTCACATTGTTCAATACCCAGGTGGAAAATAATTAATAATAACAATTTGTTTGTCGGTGTATCCAAGCTTACTACATTGCTGAGAAATCAACGCAAGCAGACTTGGTACCATTGAGAGAACTGTAGGCATAAGCCCACCTCTGTCATGCAGCACAAAACAACAGTGGATTTTCAATTTAAATGGCCCAAGAAACACCACATGACAATGGTTGTAGTAAACATTTTTTTTTTGGTAAACAATCTAAATAATTTATTTTTTGGGCATCTCAGCTTTTTCACAATCAAAGGGTTACAAGGTCCAGGACAGGAGAGAAAAAGGTCCATTGCAAAAGTGTTATCCTGTTAGTGAAGTCAACAATGTCAGAAACCAAATACTAAACCCTGAATGGTGTTTTGTGTAAAAAATTATGTGTCAATGAAGCATGCCATGCATAGATTGTCATAGTTGTCTAGAATCTAGATGTCCAAAGTGCTGCTAAAGGTACATTGTCATAGTTAATTGACAAAAAGGTTATATGAATCAGTTTGAACTTTGAAGCTGCAGGTACGGATCAGCCAACTCCAAACCACGGAGGAAAATAAGAAGAAGATATAGATACTATCAGGAAAACAAATTGCAGCTAAAATGAACCAATGTCCATGTACTATAGACAAACAATTAGCATAAATGAATTCTAGATCTCAATGCTCACCAGGACAGTTGCCTTGTATATAGTGAGAGAAGTCGTCGTTCAAACATAATTCAGACATATCAATTTGCAAAGGTTCATCCACTTCCTACAGAATATTAGAATATTGTGATATACTAAATAGTGCCACCAAAGTAAGACAAGAACAAAAAAATGTAGGCACCTTGAAAATGGCAGCATTGCAAGGATTCCGGAGGGTGGGCATATGCATAAATTCAGCAAACATTTTCCATGTCAGGTGGTTCAATGCCCGTAACATCTGATCATAACTACCAACTGCCAGAAACTGGCCACACGGAGACCAAGCAACAGTTTTCACACCCAACCCACTTTCATATGCTTGATACTTATGCAAACATCTCCCATCTGGAGAATAAATCAGCACCTGCATTATATGCAGCATTTACTTCCATAAATTTCTATTAGCAACTAAGTCAAAAAAATCATGATCATCAGAAATTGTAGGAGTAACGTCTAGGATAGCTAAAAGAATACAATTTATAAGATGGGAAGAAATCATCTTTGTTATAATCATAAATGTTGGACTGAATGAAAATTGGGGACGCACTACTATCTATATCATGACAACATTTCATGATAACAGGAGATTGAGGACACTACTCCTTGTATATCAGGGTGTACAAATGCTCAATATTTATCCAGTTATAAAAACACTGCCCCCTCCATTTATAGCAATCATATTTCTAGCTTGCTATGATGATAAAAAAGGAGTCAAAATCCATTCTAAAGAATGGATCTGTTGTCTTAGAATAGGAGCCCAAATAGCTTGCCCAAATACTAATTATTGCATTATGACTAATGGTTCCTTTCATCAAAAACAAAAGAAATACCATTTGTTATCATAACAAGTTCAGGTACCACATGTTCCAATGCATTTCGGAATTTCCTTCTGAGAACTAGATTCTAATTTTACAGGTAGTTTATATGAGTTATAAGTTCAAAATATACGGGAGTGTGGCCTCTCTTTGAGATTCATATGCATAAAAGCATGTAGTTGACAAGGTGTGAATTCATGCATGCGTGAATCTGTACATAACCTTCTATCCCTAACCAATTACACATATATTGCACTTGTCTCTTAGAACAAACGTCGATAGCACATTTTAATAATATATTTGTTCAGGAGCCCATGTGAAATTGTGTTTGTGCTTTATATTGACTGAATGCTTATAAGGAATATTGTGAACTAATGTTCAAATAGTGTATGCATATATTGTACAAGAGACTAATTATGGGAGAGTTGAACTTGATACCTTGTATTCAAGAAGTGAATCCCATATCACGAGGGCACTATCATCTGGAGACCACTCAACACCCACTAAATCTACTGTGTCAACAGCAAAGGTGCCCATGATTTCCCATGAATGGCAAGACAGTAGGTTTATATAATCCCTGCAGTCCCGTCTTGTACAAACAGCAGCAAATTTTCCATCTTGAGTAAAGGACACACCCTTTGAAGTGTGTTTTGGCCACTGCACATGCACACATGCTGTATTCACCAGGGACCAGACAGTTAACCGAAGCTGAAACTCTGATGTAGTAAGTATGTGACGGCTGTCTGGACTCCACCTCGCATAAGCAATGCCTGCAGGGCCTACATCTATTTTACATGTCCATTCCGGTTGGTTTAACGACCATGCTTGTACCATTGGTCTCTTGTAAAGACCACAGAGTATGTACTCTGAATCCAATGCCCATTCGAGGTAACTAATCTTGTCAACACATGTATATAATTGTACGACCTACATAAATTATAGAAATTTCAGCCAATAAAGTATGAGTTTGAATAAAATGCAAAACGATGTCAGACTTGTTAAGCAAAGCTTCTAGTTCATTGAAGCAATGAAAATCCGATTTCCTTTTTCAACTCCTTACACTCTTTCCAAAGCATATCATGTGACTCCAGAATATTATTCTTCATATACTATATCCAGTTGAATGGGATTATGGCTTTTACTAAGTTGTTGGGAGAAACTTCTGGAAGCAATGAAATGGTAAGCCAAATTTTTATCACTTATCCTTTTTCGTTAAGTAGGAAACACGGACACTCCAAAAATCAGTGTCACGTCGTGTCAGACATGTATAATACACAACATAGATAACTCAAAAGTACACTAGGACATACCAAAATGGGTACCTTGTCCTTATCGTGTCCCTCCGTATTTGAGTCCGTGCAACATAGTTTGTGACAGTGAGAGCATCTTTGAGACATTAGAGGAGGCACCTACTCTAAATATTATTCTTGATTGCAATATCTTGTGGAATGGTCATTAATAAGTTCATGGCATAAATAATTCCTCTAATCCCAAAGATCATGGCTAGACAATTATAATGGTAAGAAGACCACTCCTTATTATGATTACGTCAAAAGAATTGACAACTTCATAACAAAAAGTACAAACCCAAAAGTCTCATATTGATACAATTATCACAAATCAATAACTCAAGATCCAATTAATACTTGTTATTACCACAAAGATATCATCTTTAGCTGGAATTCATACTGATTTTACTCTTCGCTGTAACCAACTCACGATACATTGCATTTCCTGCACAGAGAAGGTTAAGATACCATACGAGCGGGACACAGTGTCGTGCCCGGACACTAATTGGAGTATCCGTGCTTCTTTAGTTTACTATAAATCGAAAATTCGAGATCCGGTTGATACTTGCTATCAACAACAAAGCTATCACCGTTAGCAGGAATTCTTACTGAATTTTTTTTTTTACTCTCTGTGCTATAACAAATCTATGGAATCGCCAGATCGAGAAACCCTAGCACGAGAAAAAGGCGGTGTTACCTTGAGGGAGACGACGTCGCGGATTACGAGTCGGTAATCGACGGCGATCGCGAGGAACCGCGAGTCCGGAGAGAAGCAGCAGGAGCCGGTCTGCTTGTACGCGTCCGTGAACTCCATTGCTCGCCGGCTCGTAGATCCGGAGGAGAAAACCCTAGCTCCGTAGCTGGAGAAGAAACCCTAACCCTAGAATTTGCCGGCGCGCGATTTTATTTTGTATTTTTTTGAATCGGAGCTCGGACAGTGTGTTAATGGCGATTTCGACCTATTTTATCCGGTTGTGTCCCCGGCTCACTCCGTGTTAGAGCATCTCCAACCCTATTGTCTTGTTTAAGGGACTGTTTGGATAGATGTAATTCTTTGAAAGTGTGAAAGTGCACTTACGTCATGATGAGTTGCAGTTAAAAGTGTGAAAGTAGCACTTTCCAAAATGTGTTTGGATAGAGTACTTTTTGTCTGCTGTAAGTGGAAGAAAAATGGGTTTGGTGTTTGGATGGTGGTTGAAAGTGGAAAAAAAAGAGTTCGGTTGTTTGGATGGTGGTTGAAAGTGAATGTTGGAGTTGGAGATATAGTAATCCATAATTAAATTAATTACCATAATTAAATGAAAAAAAATACATTAATTATCAAAATTGTTAGAAAAATATTTGTAAAAGTTTTATTGATGACAAATTAAATTAATTATTATAATTAAAAACATTACAATAATTACTGCTAAAATAACAATAATTAAATTAATTAATTATCATAATTAAACAAATAAAATTAATTATCAAAAGTGAATGTCGGAGGTTGAAAAATATGGTAACACATATTTAAATTAATTATCATAATTAAACAAATAAAATTGTAATATTTTTTGAAAGTTAATTATCATAAGTAATTTAAAAACTAAATTAATTATTATAATTGGAAGACATTAAATTAATTACTATAATGGAATGGACAAACAATTAGCTGTCATACTTAAATTAACTTAATTATCATTAACAATCAATATATTAAGGAGAGATTTTCTCATTAACAATCACTAATACTATTACTATTATTATTATTATTAGTTATTATATATGCTCTCACACACACTCATTCTCTCTCTGGACAAACAATTTCTCTCCCAGCTTTCTCCTCCTCCTCCTCTCTCTCTCCAACCCTTTCCCTCATTTCTCCCTAACGCCGCCGCCTCCTCTCTCCAACGCCTCCTTTCTCTCTCTCCCTCCACAGCCTTCTCCTCTTCTCTCCACGACACCTCCACTCCCCACCACCTCTCCGGCGGTCTCTGGCCTCCGCTCCATGGTCTTTGGCCTCCACCACCGTCGGCCTCGGCTTCACCCACCTCCACCGCATCTCTCAGCCGGCATCGACAACAAGGAGGACCGTTCTTGGCCGGACAAGGAGGAGCGTTGGGCGATTTTTCCCCCAAAATTTTCATGATTTTTGGTAAAAATTTTGAGTTTTAGGAATATTGTTCCATATTTATTGTTTCTTTGACACATTTTATTCAGAAAATTCATGTGGTGAGTTCATGTCTCTGGGATCATGTGAGTTCAGATGAGTTTCATCCAAATTTTTTGGATGTCAAAAGTAAGAAAAGTTGGGGGGACAGGAACTGAGTTGGGTCAATTCAAAGAAAAATTTACTCTCTTACATGTGCTAACCAAACGACTGAACTCCTTGGAGTTCAGCTGAGTTTCAAAATTTTACTCAGTTTCCATCCACTCTCCAGCTACCAAACAGCCCCTAAGTGTTGTGAGTCTTAGGTGGCTCCTATGTGGCATGAGCCACAAGACAATGTCTTGTTTATGTGACAAAATTATATCTCAAAAGATAATGAGATAGAAAAACTCTCTCCAATGCAAAAGTATTGAGGAGACAATAAAAATTATTTTTTCCAAATTTCAAGGCAACTTTTAAGACAACTACTCATCTTCTTTCTTTTTTCTAATATTTTTTATTCATAATTGATGACATGGAAGAGAAGACATTGTCAAGTGCATTGTCTAGAACAAGACAATCAACTTCACAATGTCTTCTTTAATTTTTGCCACATAAGCTTCACAATTGACTTGACAATTGCATTGGAGAAGAATTTGGTAAACATGAAGTGGATTTGGATTTGGATTTGGACTTTCAAGGAGAAAAGAAGGATGAAAATTCATTCACTTTCTTGTCCCCCTAATAGGGGACAAATGTGTTTGGTTGAGATAGGAAAGTGAAAAATGAAAAATGAAAAGTAGACATGTGTGTTTGGTTGAGATAGGTAAGTGAGAAGTGGAAAATGAGAAAGTATGTAATAATAATAAAAATTATTTGTATTAGTTAATATTAATAAAAAATATCTAATATGAAAATAATACTTTAACTAATTAATGTCAACTAACTAATATTAAACATATTTAATAAACAAAGTTAGATATTTATAACTTAACAGAGAGGGAGAGAGAGAGAATGACCAGGTTCTTCGGTTTTTTTTTTTTTTAGAAAGCTTTCTTCTTCCCCGATCTCTCTCTCTCTCTCTCTCTCTCTCTCTCGCCATGGTCGTCTGTAGGAAATAATAATGTCTTATTCTCATTGATGGGGGCTGTTTACAATATATATATATTGTCTACACTATTGGGCTTATGGGCCATATTTATATTAGCTACAAATATAATCTAACACCCCTCCTCAAGTTGGAGCATGCAAGTCACAAATGTCCAACTTGGAAAGTAAAGAATCAAACACATGCTTCCCAAGGGGCTTAGTGAAGATGTCAGCCAGTTGGGAAGAAGTAGGAACATGCGAGGCTATTACGGTGCCATCTCTAATAGCATCGCGAACAAAATGCAAATCCACCTCAATATGCTTACTGCGCTCATGAAATACCGGGTTCTGAGCTAGGTGCAGGGCTGACTGACTGTCACAATACACCGACATAGCAGACTCCTGGCGAACGTCAAAACACACCAATAACTCCTTCAACCATTTCAACTAAAAAACAAGCGCAGCAAGAGATCGGTATTCAGCTTCAGCGGAAGATCGGGAAACAGTTGGTTGCTTCTTGGTCTTCCAAGAAATAGGAAACCCCCCCCCCAGAAACATCAATCAGCCTGTAACAGAGCGGCGAGTCAAGGGACAACTGGCCCAGTCGGAATCACACCAACCAGAAAGACGGAGATCACAATCAGCTTTCAAAAGAATACCCTGTCCCGGTGCATGTTTGAGATATCTGACAACTCTCAAAGCAACATGCCAATGATCTTGTCGAGGCTCCTGTAAGAATTGAGACAAGATATGCACAGCATATGCTAAGTCAGGACGAGTAAATGATAGATAAATCAACCTCCCAACCAGCCTCCGATAAGTCTCAGCATCCGCCATCTTTGGACTAGTCGATTCTGCCAGCTTGTGATTCGGCTTCATGAAAAAGCCAGCAGGTCGAGACCCTATCAAACCACATTCTGAAATGATGTCCAAAGCATACTTCCTTTGACACAAAGAAATTCCTTCTGCACTCCGAGCCACCTCTATGCCAAGAAAGTACTTCAATACACCAAGGTCCTTCATGTGAAAGCAAGAACTAAGGTACTTTTTGAAAGCATCTAAAGCACCTGAGTCATTACCAGACACAATCATATCATCCACATAGATCAAAACATGCAACTCTACCTTCCCTTTAAAAAGAGAGAAAAGGAAATAATCTGAATGAGATTGAATAAATCCATAGGATATCAGAGAGGTAGCAAGCTTAGCAAACCAACAACGTAGTGCCTGTTTCAATCCATATAGAGACTTACGCAGGCGACACACTTTGTTGGGTTCACTATGCGAAAAACCTGGCGGCAACTTCATATACACTTCTTCTGTCAGATCTCCATGAAGAAAAGCATTGTGCACATCCATCTGGTGCAAAGTCCAGCCTCTTACAGCTGCAACAGCCAAGAACGTCCGAACTGTAGGCATCTTAGCTACCGGGGTAAATGTCTTTGAATAGTCGATCCCCTCAACCTGATGATTACCGAACACAACCAGCCTTGCCTTTAAGCGCTCAACACTGCCGTCGGAGTTGTACTTTATTTTGTACACCCATCTACTTCCCAATACTTTCTTCCCAGGAGGCAAATCGACAAGACTCCATGTCCCATTATCTTCCAGAGCCTATATTTCAGTTTGCATAGCCGCACGCCAGCCTGAATCTCGCGAGGCCTGGCGATATGAAGTAGGCTCAACATTTGCAGTGATAGCTGCAAGAAAATCTCTGTGTCCAGCAGTAAATATGTCATAACTTAGAAATTGTGTTAGAGGATACAAAGTACCTGAGGAAGTGACGGGAACAGATAAACTATGGTGAAGGGGGGACTTTTACTTCGAACAACATTCGTCACAAAATTCTGTAATCGCACTGGCTGTGATTTATTTCTCATTCCTCTTCCCAATACTACCTCGTCGGGCACCTCTAGCAACACTGTATCCCCTGTATCATCAGTAGTATCTGCATCACCCCCAGCGGACTCTCCTGTCAATACTTCTGCAGCTACCTGTGCATCCTCGCCACTCAGTGCCGAGCCGCCAGCAACCACTCCGGCCTCAGCAACCGCAGCCGGCACCATCCCAAAAGCCTCTATATCGTCTCCCGGTACCTCAACAGATGTATGGCGTGTCGCAGAAGACATCTCGCTAGCAGAGCCACACCCAGGAAACTCTTTTTCATAAAAAGTAACATCACGAGACACAAAAAATTCGCCAGTCTCCAAATCATACAGTTTTCATGTAACTGCCTGTTTTCAAAAATGAGGGTAATTTTGAACTTTTGTAAAATTGATTATTTAATAATAGGTTTAAATCATGTTATTAATTTATTGGTAATTTTGATTATTTTAATTTAATTTAATTAGTATTTTGTGATTTTGTTCTTTGGCTAGTGTAACCTTAGAGATGCTTAGCCTAGAGACTAACCATGACCATGGAGGCCTACCCATGTGATTAGATTAGCTAATTATCACTTTTTAGGCTAAGGGTATTTTGATCAGTTTGTGACTTTTGAATTATTTAGAATTTTGATTAATTTGTAAATTTTATATTATTTTAATAATATTTAAATTAATGTATTATAATTTTGGTCATTTTTTATATTTTAATATTTTAAGAATTTTTATATTTTAATATTGTATTTTCGGGTTTAATTTGATCGGGTTTGAGTTTTGGCTCATTTCGACTTGTATTAGTGACCCGGGTAGCTTAGACTCTAGTTTAAACCCAGAGTTTAGCTAGACATGGCCCATAAATCTCACTAATTAGTATAGTGCATTTAGACTAATCCCACATGACTTAATTGGTCCATTTGGTCATTTAAACTTGACCCTTTTAGTCCCAAACTTCCACATAAGACAAAATTGACTCAAAGGACCTTGGAGGGCATTTTGGACATTTGCCAAATGTCCCCAAACCCCTCAAATCTGGCCGGCAGCAAGGAGACCTCTCTCCACTCCATTTTCTTCACATCTTGTTCTTCTTCTTCTCCTTTGAGAGTTCCTTTCCAAACCAAGCCAAAATCCTTTGATTTCAAGCTCCAAAGTAAGTCAAATCTCTTCTAATTCTCTTCCATACTCTAGATCCCTCTATAATCTTGGTGCTAACCCTTGTTTATCTTTTATTTGTGATTTTTATCTAGGTAGAACCTAGCATGGAGGGGTTGGAAGCATAGAATTGGCTCTTGACCCAAAAAGAACCAATTTTTGGGCTTTTCTTAGGATTCCAACTCCCAAGAGGTAAACCCTAACTCTAACTCTTGTAATTACTCCTAATTAGTGTTATTTGCATATTAGAGGATGCCCGAGGCGTAGGACAATCCATTAGAAGAGGTTTGGAACCCATTGGACTCAATTCGGGACTTTCGGGCTAGGTTTAGTGCCAATTTTAGGGAAAACCCTAAATTGACATGTTTGGATGTTACCCCTAGCCTAATTAGACCTAATTAGGTTAGTTTGGATGAGATGAGGCTAGGTACGTGTCCATATTTGGATACGTGGGGTCGTTTTGAGAGAAATCATAAAAATAAGCTTTTTCGGAGTTTTCGGGTTCCAACACACGGGTGACTTTTTGCACCGACACTAGAATCGGCAAGTTAGTACTTAGAATAGGTTCTAATCATTATTTAGAACTGTGGGTAGAGTTTGGGTCAAATCCGGATAGGTTTGGTGTCCGTATCACGCGTTATCGCGAATCGGACACCCCGGAGTCGCCAGAATGGGCATTTGGCCATTCGGGCCTCGTTTCTCGTTTTCGCTCACGTGCGGGAGTTAGATTTCTTGTGTGGGGCGCGTGTCTAGGCCCTAGAGGGTAAAATTGTAAGAATTGGGTATTCGGATAAGGTTTTGGGTCGTTTAGGAGTATATGTGTATGTGTGTGTGTGGTGGTAGTGGTGGTGTTGGTAGTGTGTGTGTGGTGGTGTTGGTAGTGTGTGTGTGTGGTGGTAGTGGTGGTGTTGGTAGTATGCATGTACGTATGTATGTGTGTGTGAGTGTGTGTGTGTGTCCATATATATAGATATCCATATGTGTGTGTGTCTATGTATATATATATAGATATGTATGTGTGTGTGTGACACACACACTCACATTCATGGATACATACACACATATATATATTATAAAAAAAAAATATATATATGTGTATGTATCCATGAATGTGAGTGTGTGTGTCTATATATGTAGATATGAGTGTGTGTGTGAGTGTGATATATATGTATATATATTAGAGAGGGATATACATATATATATATATATATATACATATATATATATATATATATATATATATATATATATATAGTGAAATTAGAGAGGGAATTAGAGAGAGAGTTAAGGGAATTAGAGAGGGAGTTAGAGAGGGAGAAAGTGAAGTGCAACACAGCAGCAAGGGGGGATAGGGGCTGCTGTCCCCCCCCCCCCCCCCCCCCCCCCCACAAAAAAAAAAACAGCAGTAAATAGCAGCAGTAGCAACAATAAATAGCAGCAGCAGCATGCAATTACCCCCTTTTTACCCCCTTAAACCCCCATTTTCCCCCCTATATATACACCAATATATACATATATATACCTACATATATACTCCTATATATAACCATATATATCCCCCTAAAAATGGTCTATGAGTGGGTTTGTGGAATGAGATTAGAGAGTTAGAATTAGAGGGTTAGAGTTTAGCAAAAGAGAGAAGTAGGAGATAGTGGGATAGTGAGTGGAAGGGTGATTTTGAGTTTCGAGTGTCGGAACGCGTCCAAATTTGAACGAGACTTAGATAATGTAAGATAGAGTTTGTGGGTAGGCTCCTAAGTTAAAATCGGGGTTTAGTTTGGGATTAGGAGAATGGTATCTCATGAAACCATTGAGTATCCTCGATACTCAAGATAATAAGATTTTTACCCTCTTTGACTTTTAGATATCAAGATACCGTGATACGGTATCGAGATTCTAGGAGAGGGTTTAAATACCATAATAGAGAGTGGGGGAATGCTTAGGATGAAGTGGAAAAGCCTAGAGTGGGAGTTAGAAGCTAAAGTGAGATTTTTACCAAGATAATGGATAAATCAACAACATGGACCGTAAGATGGACTGGATGTCCACTTTACCTAGAAAAATTGGTAGGTAATGTTAGTGTAGGTTAGTATCCTACTACCCTAGGAAAGCCGGGAGTGGAAATCCTAAGGAAAAGCTACTTGGCCTTAGTAATTGGGATAGAGAGGGTAAACGGGATAAGTAGGGATAATACCCATTTCACAACATATGGGTTTAATACCTTAAGATATAGCTAAAATTAGGATATTATGGTTGGTAATAGTTAGGAATAGTGGACCTGGACTAGTTTTGACCTTGGTTGACCACGGTTGACTATTTTGACCAAAAGTCAACCGAAAGTCAACCGTAGCCTAAAATTGACTAGAACTTGACCAAACTTGACCAGTTGACCCAAAGTTAACTGTTAGTCAATGTTAGTCAAGTTTGACCTAAAGTTGACCTAGAGTTGACCTAGGGTTGACCAGAGTTGACCAGTTGACCAATAGTCAATTGTAAGTCAACATTTGACTTAAATCGACCTAGTTTAATTCTGTTTGACTTGCATTGACCCAGTATGACTTTGTTAGGCCTAATATGACTTAGATTGACCCTGTACAATCTAGTTTGACCTAGATTGACTTAGTTTGACGTGTCTTGACCTAGTTTGACTCAGTATGACTTAATTTTACTTCCAAACCATTATATTGATACAGTATTCCATCTATAGGTCCTCGAGGCACTGTTCTTGGACTCAGTCGACTTATCCATCATATCACAGTTGAGTACATTCTCTGATAATAATTTTGTTTTATGATATCGTCTTTGTTTCTAGTATTTAGAGTAGATATCCTTGTTCTCTTGACACATTGTTCACACGGATTAGTATTTGTCTGGATCCCGTCATAAGATGTTATTCCTCTTATATATGGTATGCCTTGTGCAAGTCTTTCTAATTCCTTGTGCATTGTATAGACAGGATTCCTGCGAAGGATAGCTACCTTCTCAGAGAATCACGTGTCATGACTGGATCCACTATATTAGTCAGGGATGGGGGTGTTAGCGTAGATATGTGATCAATATCCCACAGTATTATATTGTATCATCATTGTATAGTGTTAATCATACACTCACGTATGATTAGCCAGGCCAAATATTGTATCAAGTTTTAAGCCGATCACATGTTGAAACTAGTGCTAAACTCACATAGATAGCAGTTCCAAATTTTCGTACATGTTATACACTATTATCTTGTCTTATCTTATTACAGTTTTGGATATACCCTGTCAGGATGCATGTACGCTCTACTTTACCTAGTATATTCTCTCTATCTACTGCTACATTTTCAATATTGTATAACTAGAACTGTTGTTTGAGATTTTGTACTCGTTCCATCCTGACTGGATATGTTGACAAAATATTACAGATGACGGTGAGGAGGATTGCTATACCTACTACGGTCCGGTTGACGTAGTGGGCTTAGAATTGGAGACCTTGGTTCAGCAGGACTTAGCTCCGCCGGCGAGCCTCTAGCTTAGTTTAGTTAGAATAGACATTTTGGACTGGACCTTGTCTCCAGCTTGCTACTTATGTTATTATATTATATTTGGGATTGTATAACCATATTACTTTGTGACTCTTTTTCTTTCTCTCGTTGTTGAGCTGGATATTGCACTTGTGGTTTTTATCTATCTATTTTTCGTGCCATGATTCTTTCTTCTAGATTGTGATTGAGTTTATCAGTATTTTATACTATATTCCTCCGTGCGGAGATGACAGGTTATTATATACTGTTTGTTGGCTAGTA
The DNA here is from genome assembly GCA_029216955.1 of Iris pallida. Lineage (NCBI taxonomy): Eukaryota > Viridiplantae > Streptophyta > Magnoliopsida > Asparagales > Iridaceae > Iris > Iris pallida. The sequence goes on along the minus strand of JANAVB010035820.1, from coordinate 18,212,986 downwards.
GACCTACAGCGTTCTATGCCGTTTTCACGGTGTAGGCTGGGCATGGTCACGCACTTGTGCCCCTACCTAGGTTGAGGGTCATGACATTCCATTCCTTTTTATCAAGTGGATACCCAACAAAGATACATTTTCTACTCCTGCTAGCAAATTTATCATGTCGGGATCTCAAATCATACGCATAGCACAGACAACCAAAAATACGTAGATGATCATACGAAGGAGCCGAACCATATAAAACTTCATAATGAGACTTAAAATGCAAGATACTAGAAGGTGTTCTATTTATCAAATAACATGCACCCAGAACGCATTCTTCCCAAAAATCCACAGAAAGAGAACCCTGAAATCTCAATGTCCTGGCTACATTTAAAATATGTCGATGCTTTCTTTCCACCATTCCATTCTGTTGAGGTGTTCCGACACAGGATATTTGGAACAATATGCCTTGAGATAAAAAATAATCTCGTAAACAATTAAATTCAGTGCCATTGTCACTCCGCACACGACGTATATCAGCCCCAAACTGACGCTTCACCATAGCAATGAATTTAAGAAATATAGAATAAACATCACACTTATCCTTCAATAAAATAACCCAAACAGCTCTAGAAAAATCGTCCACCAAAGTCAAAAAATAGCGTGCCCCATTAAATGACGGAACACGATATGGTTCCCACAGATCACTGTGTATAAGTTCAAAGCATCTCAAAGCACGACTACTACTATCAGGAAAAGTATCACGAGTCTGTTTAGCTTGATGGCAAATATCACAAGCCTTATGAGAAAACACACTACTACCAGAGAGAAAAGGTAAAGTCTGCATTACTTTATCTGAAGGATGCCCCAGTCTACTATGCCAAACCCAATGTTATCAAAGGCACGCCTAGGCCCTAGGCGCAGGTGCAGGGCCTTAATAGCCTCGAGGCGAGTCGCAATCCTCTAGGCGCGCTAAAGACGCGCCTTTTCCCTAGGCGCTGGGTTTTGTTAAGGCGCGCCTAGGCGCGCCTCAGTAATATTGTTTCAGAATTGTTTTTTTGCAGGCCCATTTTGTTGCAGGAACAAAAATAGCCCATGCCCACAAGAAATAGCCCACAACAAAAAAAAAGAAAAAAAAACACAGCAAAGGCAGAGAACCAATCTCAGAAATTCTTTCAGAGCAGCAAAGAAAAAAAAAAATGCAGCAGCGGCAAGGAAAGGAGGAAACCCTACCGCTTCCTCTCGATCTCTCTCTCGATCTCGAGCTCGATCTCCAGACTTCAGGTGCATGTTCCCCTCCTCTTCCTCTCGATCTCCTCTCTCTCTCTATATATCTCTCTCTCTCGCCTCTCTATATCTCTCTCTCTCTCGGTTTTTTTTTGTGTGTACTGTTTTTTATTCTCTCTCTCTCTCTCGACTGGTTTTTGTGTGTTTTTCTTACTGTTTTTTCTCTCTACTGTATTTTTTTTTCATTTGTTACTGTTTTTTAATTTGTTACTGTTTTTCTCTCTCTTTTTTTTACCGTTTTTCATTTGTTACTGTTTTTTTTTTTGTAGACTACATTTGTTACTGTATCGAGAATCAGCACTTTCCAGCTAATGTTTTTCTCTCTCGACTGTTTTTTTTACTGTTTTCATTTGTTCCTGCAAAATTTTCACTGTATATATGTTTTTTCTTTTCCATAGAATGGCAACCCAAGAAAATCAAGGAATGGGATCTTCAAGCTCTTCCAACTCCAACTGAAAAGATCCAGGTTGGAAGTACAACTTTTTGGCGGATCCTAAAGATTCCAATTCGGTAACTTGTTTATTTTGTAACAAGATTACAAAAGATGGCATATATCGAGCAAAGCAACATTAAATTGGAAAGTATAGAAATGCCAAAGCATGTACCAAATGTCCTTCGGATGTGAAGGAAGAATTGGAGAACCATATAAATCAAAAGAAAACACAAAGGTCTCAAACTTTTGAACCCGATTATCACTTGGATGATTATGATCTTGATGAAGAGATTGAAGTCCAAGAAGTGCATGGAGGTGATAGAGGCAAAAGAGGTCAACTGGGTGGAGCGGGTAGTAGCAAGAAGATGAAGACAAAAGCATCTAATTTGAAGGGCCCGATGGATCTTTATACAAGTAGAAGCCAAATTGTAGCAAAGGGAGGAAAAGCAAGACAAATTGGCATGAATGAAGCTTGTGACAAAGAGCTAAGAGGTAGAACAATTCAACACATAGCTCGTTTTTTTTATCAAGCGAGAATAGCTTTCAATGTAGCCAATTTAGAAAGTTTCAAGACTATGATTGGTGCGATTGGAAATTATGGTCCAAATTTGAAGCCTCTAAGTTATCATGAGTTGAGAGTGCCATTCCTTAAAAAGGAGTTGATTTACACACAAGATTTAATGAAGGGCCATAAGGAAGATTGGAAAAAATTTGGTTGTTCTATTATGTCCGACGCATGGACGGATAGAAAGCAAAGGACTTTGATCAATTTTTTGGTCAATGGCACGAAAGGAAGTATGTTTGTGGAGTCAATTGATGGTTCATCTTTTGTGAAGACCGGAGAAAAGATGTTTGAACTTCTTGACAAGTTTGTGGAACGCATTGGTGAAAAGAATATCGTGCAAGTGATTTCGGATAATGGAAGCAACTATGTCTTGGCCGGTTAGTTAGTTTTCTTATAATTTTATGAGTTGTGCATATTTTTTTTTACTAACTCTATATAATCTTACTTGTTTGATTTTGATATTAATAGGTAAACTTTTGGAGGCAAAGAGGAAGCACTTGTTTTGGACACCTTGTGCGGCGCATTTCATAGATCTTATGTTGGAGGACATTGGAAAGATTGATAAAATCAAGAGGACTATTGGTAGAGCAATTAGTCTTGTTGGGTTTATCTACAATCACACATTTGTGTTGAACATGATGAGGGAGTTCACCAACAAGAAGGAGTTAGTGATATATGGAATCACACGCTTTGCGACATCGTTCCTTACGTTGCAAAGTCTTTATAAGCAAAAGAGTTGTTTGAGAAATATGTTCACGTCGGAAAAGTGGACGGAAAGTAGATGGGCAAAAGGAGCAAAAGGTAAGAAGGCATCCGAAGTCGTTTTTATGCCTTCTTTTTGGACTGCAGTTTCTTTTACTTTGAAGATAATGGGTCCTCTTATCAATGTCCTTCGTCTTGTTGATAATGAAAAAAAAACGGCGATGGGATACATATATGAAGCGATGGATAGAGCTAAAGAGACTATTGAAAAGTCTTTTGATGGTAATGAAGAGAAGTATAAGACAATATTTGAAATTATTGATAAGAGATGGGAATCACAACTTCATCATCCATTGCATGCTGCGGGTCATTTTTTGAACCCTCATTTCTTCTATAATAATCCTAACATTGAGGGTGATAAAGAGGCTGTCACTGGCTTGTATGCATGTATAGAAAGACTAGTTCCATCTCAAAAGATGCAAGATCAAATTATGGATGAGTTGTCGTTGTACAAGAAGGCTATAGGTCTCTTTGGTTCCAACTTTGCCAAGAGATCAAGGAGCAGTAAATCGCCCGGTAATTATATTTTCTTTTGCCTATTACTTTATACATTCTAGTACTAGTTGCATTTTTCTTTTTAATAATACAATTACATTACAGCTACATGGTGGGATTTATATGGTGGTGAAGCTCCTAAATTGCGAGAGTTCACAATTAAAGTTCTTAGTCTAACGTGTAGCGCATCCGGTTGTGAAAGAAATTGGAGTATGTTTGAGCAAGTAAGTGCCTGTTTGGTTATGTTTTTTAAACCACTTTTTTGTGTTTAAACGTCAATTCTTTAAGAAATTGTGTTTGGTGGTCACAACTCTGAAATCGTTTTCAGAAATTTTTTTCTAAAGTGGAATGTTTAAACTCAAGTTTGAGAAAACAACTGAAAGCTGTTTTCTCAAACCTCTTTCAAAAGTTTGTGGGCCCACCCCTTCACCCCCAACCCCCAAACCCCCAATTCTCTCTCTCCTCCTCCTTAATGTTTCCCACCAGAGCAAAAGCTCTCAGGAGGAAATGCCCCCAAAACCCCAATCCTCCATAACCTTCCTCATAAGTAAAAAATGGGATTCCCATGGTCTACACGGAGCTTCTCTTCCCCAACCTCCTCCTCCATCTGGTCTTCCTGCTCGGCTACGTCCGGCGGCTCATCTTGTGGGCGTTCGACAAGGCGGGGCTCGGGGACCTGATCGACTCGGACGCCAGGCCGTGGCCGTCGGAGCAGCAGCAGGAATCGTCGTCCCTCCATCCGGAGTTCTCGCCCGTGTCGGCGGCGGCGCCGACGACACTCATGATAGAGGAGGTCCTCTTCGTCGGCGGCCTTCTCCGCCTCCTTCTCGCTCGTCTCGAGTCATTCCTTGCCGCCGCAATCCTTCCTCGCCGCCGCTGCAGCATTCCAGTGGAGGAGGAAGGGCTCGCCTATCCGCGGCGACGGCTCAGGCGGCGGCTCGCCTGTGCGCGGCGGACTCCGGGGCAGATTTCGTAAGCACGACGGACTCCGGGACGGCCTACGCGACGGTGGATGAGGGCCTACGCGAGGCGACGGGCGTAGGCCTACGCGTGCGGTGGACGTAGGCCTACGAGCGGTGGCGGCTCGTCTACGTTCGACGGACTCCGGAGAGCCTGACATAAAAACTGGACACAAAATATATGGACACAATATATTTCTAATTATTTTCATAATTTGATTTTTTTTAAGCAAACAGAATACGAAAAAGAAATCATGAAAAAAATTTACAGATGAAAGTTAACCAAACGCAAACTCAAAATATTTGTACTCAGAAAACAACTTTATAACTCACTTTCAAAAAATTGTTTTCAGATAAAATTTTTAGAAAACATATCCAAACGGACCCTAAGTTTTTTTTATTATACCACGGTCCATTATAATACACAATTCTTTTTTAACAAATATATTCATTAGTTTTCTTTCTCTTGGAAAAGATTCATTCAAAAAGGCGAAATAAATTGGAGCATCAGAAACTGCAAGACTTGGTTTACATCAAGTATAATCAAAAACTCAAAGCTCGTTATGATATGAGGGATGAGATTGATCCTATATGCTTAGAAGATATTGATAACAGCAATGAGTGGTTGATTGGGAAGATGGGAGATACAAATGATGATGATGAGCTAGTTTTTGATGATGAGCAACTCTCATGGAGAGATGTCGGTCGAGCAATGGGGGTTGAGGAGCCTCCAGCAAACACAAGGCAAGCGACATCAAGATCAAAATTTGTTGCTACAACTTCAAGATCTAAAAGAGCTACAACATCAAATGTGTAAGTTGAAGAGAATGAGCTTGATTATGATGAAGATACGGAGGAGGAGGAGGAGGAGATT